>JASDQU010736370.1:16577-67945 GCA_032191745.1 Picea mariana | reverse complement strand
CCCTTTGTGTATGGCTCTCAAAGTAGTTATTGTTCCTGTTGTTAGCTCTGCAATTTACAGCTTTATGTCCAAAATTATTACAAGCATAACATAAACCAAAAAATATAGTTTGATACTTGGTAGTTGAAGATCTTATGAAAGGAGGTGCTCTTATGAATCCTTCTTCTTCTTGAGGTCTGTCTATCTATTGTTGATTCTGAAATCTGAATCTTCTCAGTGGAGGAGTGTCCCTGTAATCTTCCTTGTATATATTTTTATCCCCTTTGATTGTTTCTGCATAACTTTTTGGATTTGTTTCTTGCTCTGTTGTTTTGGAACTTGATCCCTTTTCTGTTTGATTGTATCCAAGTCTGGACTTGTCAAGATAATATTTTTGACTACTAATAATGTCATCCAAAACTTTTGAGCTATTCTGCATATTTTTCTTTTGAATATCCTTTCTTAGTGTGACAATCTCTTCTTCCAGGTTTCCAATGATCCCGTCCTTTCCTTCTAGTTGTTCTTTGAGTGCTTCTTCAATTCTTTTATCTTCTTCTATTTGAACCTTCAATTTTGTAATCATTTGTTCTAGTTCTTAAGTGTCTTTTTTCTTATCTAGTTCTACTTGTAGTTTCTTGTTTTTCTTCTTTTCTCTTCTGATAACTTCTATGGCACTCATTAATTATTCTCGGAAGTCAAATTTTACCTCTTCAATTTCTTCTTCATATGCTTCTTCATATTATTTTTCGGAGTCTTCTTTATCAGACTCTTCTACTACCATGAATAGAACTCTCCCTATTTCACTATCACTGACTTCATCTTCATCTGACGATGAGATCTCTTCTTTGGTGCAAAAGTTTTCTTGAAAACTTTCTTTGTAGTTCTTTTACCTTTATATGTTTATCTGCTTTTTGAGTAACCTTTATCATTTCTCTTTTTTTTATGAGGACATTTGTTAGAAAAATGACCAATACCATCACAATTAAAACAAATTAAAGGAAGCTTGCCTCTATACCTACCGTCGGTTCCCTTGTTCAATCTTTTGATGAAGTTGGCCACTTCGTCGTCATTTTCTGAGACGTCACTACTACTACTATATTCTTCTTGTTCCTTTTTCTTTTGCTTTGATCTTTTGGATTCTTTGAAGGCTACTTCTTTTACATATGGATTTTCCTGTTCAGTTCTCATCTCATATGCTGTGAAGATTCCATGCAGTTTGTCCATTCTTATTGATTTTAGATCCAATCTTTCTTCTAGTGCTGATATCTTAGGGTTGAATCTCATAGGAAGAGATCTTAGTACCTTTTGAACAATTACATATTCTTTGATTTATTCTCCCAATCCTATGATTGCATTTACTGTTTCATCGACTCGTAAGAAGTAGGCTACGATATCTTCATCTTCCTTCATTTTTAGTTGTTCCAACTGAACTCTGTAAGTTTGAAGCTTTTCTGTTTTGACTTTTGAATCTCCTTCATAAATATTTCGAAGCTTGTCCCGAATATCTTTAGTAGATTTACAATGTGCAACTTTGGTGAATACCATATCACTGAGACCATCCAAAAGTGCATTTATGGCTTTGGAATTATTCTCACCAAGTTTCACTTCTTTGTCATTTGTTGGTGGAACTGCTGGTGCTGTGTATCCATCTATAATTGATTTCCAAACTTGAAATCCATGTGCCTATATATATGCCTTCATCCTTACGCTCCAAAAAACATACTTATGTCCATCAAACTGTGGTATTCCATTTTTATACGAGTTGGTACTCTCCATGATCTACCTTTCAGTGGTTAAACTAATTTCTGAAGGAACCTGCTCTGATACCAATTGTTGGATTACTGAGAGGGGGGGTGAATCAATAATAACATAATTATAATCCTTTTTCTTCAAATGTTATATCAATGTAGAATTATTATCCAATAATGAGCATTAATAAATAAACAATCACACACATACACAGTACACCAGTGTTTTACGTGGAAATCCAAATCGGGAGAAAACCATGGAATATTTTTTCTTATATGTCTTGAAGAATTACATTCATTGGAAACACCAACTTCCTTTGTTTTACAGCTGCAACTGGAAAGAGGCTCCAACCCCCTAGTTTCTCAGGCTACAACCTAAGGGAAACTCCAACTCCCCAAATCTCTGGCTACAACTAGAAGGAGGCTACAACCCCCAATGTTCTCTGGCTACAACCGGAAGGTGGCTACAATCACCTGTCCTTGCCCCATCCTGCCACCCTGAAGTAGAAGTAGAATGATGGAACCACTGTCACACTATCATTGTGAGATATACTGCTGTAAACTTGTACCAATAAATCTGAACCATGCATCAACCATGCATCAACATGTACCTCAACCTATAATCAACCTATACCATAAACAAGTGCATCAACCATGCACCAACCTATAATCAACATGTACCATAAGCAAGTGCATCAACCATGCACCAACCTATAATCAACCTGTACCATAAACAAGTGCATTAACAATGCACCAACCTATAATCAACATGTACCATAAACAAGTGCATCCAACCATGTACCAAGTATGTACCAATCATGTGTCAACTACTCATCAACTATGACTCATCAATATGTACCAACATCATCAACTATACACCTCATGTATGTGCACCAACTCATCAACTACTTGTCTCAACCATGTACCTCAACCAAAATCCCTCATCAATTTCATCATACAAATATGATTTGTAGCTCTGTAATATACCTTTTGTATATGATCACATTCTTGCAAACCTTCCTTAACTTTAAAAACAAGAGACTAGCATTTTCATCAAACTTTTCTTTAGTCTCACATGCCTAGTTTTGGATTAGTCAACAACCCTAACTTGAAGTAATAATAACTTTGAACCTATAATGTATAAAGATATGAAACTGATATAAAATGTTCTTCATTCTATTTTATGCAATTCCTCCAAGTGGAACTACTTGAAACCTCTCAGAAAAGGAGTTATAACAAAAATGGCATACCTTCTTGAATTCTGGCTTATTCTAAAGAGCGACCTTGTAGAGTGTGCCCCACACAAAATATTTTATGAAATGATCTGACACTATTACATAGAATACTAAATACTATAACCTAACCAACACATTTTTTCTCACTGAATTTGGATCTGTTATGAGGAAGTTATGACGCTTTTACCCGAAACACTTGATTTTGACTAGTTTCAGGACTGGCCACAAACCCTATTTTCCACAGAGTGTAACTCCAAAAATACAACGAACCACAAGCTGAATTTTTATCCACATATACTTGGATATGTTTTCTCACTTGGATAGAAATTACAAGATCTGAATCATTATATAAAAAAAGTTATAGCGAAGATGGTGAGATGACCTGAAAATAACATACCTTAGAAAGCACCATCAAAAGAATTTATCCTTCCTTGCATTTCATCCTTCTTTTCTTTACTTTCCTCATAATTTCGGCTTAGATATCATTTTTATACCTCATACACCTATATATATTCAATATTCTCAAGTGTGATTCAAATGAGAGAGCCTTGCCTCTTATTTATACTCTCCAAGTAGCTTCCTTAAAAACATCTTCTAGGTCACTTGGCCCCACTTTCCTTATTTTAGGGTTGAGTCCACTTCTAATTTCTCCATTGAAATTATTATTGAAATAATTTATTTTGTATTCACTTTGAATCATAATACACTCATCACTTCACTTTATTACTTACCTTTTAAAATCTCTTAAACCACTTTGATTACTTTGACCTTTTGGGGCTTCTAGATGGCATATGAGGGTCCTCCAACTTCGTAAGGCCATAACTCTCAAACCTTGAGGAGTTATGTGACGTTATACATACCACCAAAAATGGCATGACATGTACTATCCATATAAAATATTTTACGTGACAAATTCACTTTCCTTCATCTCATTATTCCACAATTAAGCATGGGTTCTCTTACTCCACAAAGCATCTTCCCGTGAGGGCTTTCACCATAAGGGGACCACTTTGGAGTTCAACCATATTTACTTCTTATCAACCATGAAAAAAAAATAATGAATCATATTTACATCAAACACTATTGGGTCCATTACCCAAACCTTTGTGCTACGGGTCTTTCTTCAAGGGTTGACATCAATGACAACCAACCTTAATCAACAATGGGAACATGGCTAACATATCATAAACTATTCCAATCAACATTTCTAAAACCCTTGGCATTGTGGAGAATGTTTTAATAGGAATGTATGGTTCTCTTGAAGAGATCTACACATATAATTCTTTGTTTAAATATTTCCACGATATCTTCCCCTTCTCATACAAAGAAATGTCAAGAATATACCCTTGAATTGTTGAACACGAGATTCACACTTACGAGAATGCTAAACTTGTTCGAAAAAAGTTACAACCTATTAATTTGAGGAATAAGGTAGTTATTAAGGATGAGGTTGAAAAGTTTCTTAAGACGAGTTTTATCTACCCATTCCCTCTCACTAAATGGGTGTTGAATATTGTTGTTGTGGATAAAAATAAAGGGACCATATTCATCTGTATGGATTTTCGAGATCTAAAAAAAGTGTGTCTGAAAGACAACTTCCCCACACCCTTGATCGACCATATTATCGATGAGTGTGTGGGTATCATGACTACTAAGGAGCATACATCATCCAAAATAATATTTTTTATAAGGTCTTAAGGAAGTATGAGGAATATTTGTCCATAAGGAGGATAAGGATAAGGCCAACAAGAGCACAAAAGATTTACAGGTGGAATTTGACGATATAGCAACTATGACTTATTTACAACATGAGGTAGGCATATCATGGTAATGTTGAATACTACTGAACATTTTTTTTCAGCTAATTAAATAACCAAGACTAACTAAGAGTGAGCGCCTATGAGGTATATGATACCACAAGAGGGGAAAGGTGAGGGGGTCTAAGAGAACTCTATCGATTTAACTTTTAAGCTATTGATCCTAGCCTATAGTCCAAATTTGGACATCATAGGAGTGGAAGAAACCATTTCTTAAACCTAAGCTATCACGTCCTACAATCTTGGAAACTTGTTCCCTACATTCTTGGAAGCTTGTCCCCTGCATTATTAGAACCAAATCGAAATTGGTTTAAGAATATATTAAAATATATTTTTCACTCATGAAAAGGGGAATTATAATGAGGGGTAGAGATAATTTTTGGATGAAGGAAAAAGATGGAAAATGGGAGTTCTTGCTGAGGAAAAGAAGTCTGTCATTGTATGTGATGGAGAAGCCATGAAAGGAAACCATTAGTGATTTGAAAAAAGATAAGAACCAATAATCCATTAGAAGTAGGATTCTTATAAGGGACTATTGAGCAGAGAAGGAATTGTTAAATTTGGCAGCATCGACAGTCATTCTCCAATGAGAGGCCATGTGGGCCACCCTGAGGCTAGCCAGGGAGATTTGGATAATCAACCAGTATTGTGAGGTATTGGCAAAAGCTAGGGGGAACGTACAACCTTTTTGAGTCAAACCAAAATTCAAGATGAATGAGATGCTATGTGAGTCTAATGAAAAAGTCAGGGGGAACATAGAACCTCTGTGAGCATAGAAAGTCTAGTGCAAAAGTCAGGGGGAACATACAACCTCTGTGAGCATAGACAAACTAGTACAAAATTCAAGGGGAACATACAACGTCTGTGAGCCTAGTCAAACCTTGTGAGCCATGAGAAAAAGGCACCCAGCAAAAGTTAGGTTGAATATAAAATTCATATGAGCTAGAAAGAAATGATATTCCTAATATTGCAAATGATATAAATGTATTGATCTAGTGCGTTGGCCCATGTAACATTAACCACCATGAAGAGAATTTCAAATTTCCTTGTAAAGAGTCAAGTTGTAACTGAAGTCTTAAGTCTAGTTCTATTTTAGAATTAAAGTGTAATGTTGAGTTGTAACTGAAGTCTTAAGTCTAGTTCTATTTTATAACTAAAGTGTAATGTTGAGTTGTAACTGAAGTCTTAAGTCTAGTTCTATTTTTGAACTAAAGTGTAATGTTGAGTTTCAATTGAAGTCTCAAGTCTAGTTCTATTTTAGAACTAAAAGTGTAATGTTGAGTTGCAACTGAAGTCTTAAGTCTAGATCTATTTTAGAACTAAAGTGTAATGTTGAGTTGTAACTGAAGCCTCAATTCTAGTTCTATTTTCAAACTAAAGCATACCAGTCTCATGTCTAGTTCTATTTTCGAATTAAAGTGTAAAGATGAGTTGAAACTGAAGTCTCAAGTCTAGTTCTATTTTCAAACTAATGTATACAAGTCTCAAGTCTAGTTCTAAGTTCGAACTAAAGTATGGATACGAGTTATGATTAATTCATGTAAACAAGTTCCTATTTAGAGTCTCTCCTCTTTTCCTCTTCATCATATATAAGTAGAGGTCGACCCCTCTCTTCAACATAGTTTTGATATGCAGGTTAAGGGAGAATCAATAGAGGAGCATATCAGTGATAAAGAGGCAACATACCAAAGAAGCATATCAGTGTTGTATATCAACAATAGAAGCAACATTTCATAGGTGTATTTCAGCAAGGTATCTTACGTCTTTGTCAAGTCAGAGTCATCTTGGCAAGCTCTTTAAGAGCAGAACATTGATGGTGGATATTTGTAAGTGATCTTACATGATTAATGCAATAAAGGAATATCGTTTGTTGGGGTTTTTCTCCCTGTACAAGGTTTCCCCAGGGTATATGTGTTGTTGATGTGCATCATTACTTATATACATAGTTATTGTTATTCGGTTATGATTTGGTATTGTTGAAGTGTATTAAGATGGAATCAAAGTGTTGAACAAAATAAAATAATTAATCCACATAAGAAATCAAGCTCATAATTTAACATGGTATCAAAGCATAGGGTGTGTTAAACGTGTTGAAGTGCAACAATAGGTACACACAGATCCAAGATAGCTTGATTAAGTTTCCAATGTGAGGTCCATGGCATCCTCCATTTTAGTCAGGGCCGAGGATAGGCTCGAAGGAGCTACCAACTTCAATGTGTGGAAGCTCCGGATAACAAATATATTGCAAGAGCATGATCTTGAGTATTATGTGACCATAGTGGTGGAGGGAACCCACGAATAATGCAAGAAGAGAGGCCTTCAGGAAGATTCAAGAAAAGGCCAAGCGAATCATATTTGACTCAGTCAAATATAGTATAATGCATGCAATGACTGCCAAGGACTATATGGATACCTTTGTGAATCTATATGAGAAACAGTCTCCAAGTCATAAGAGGACACTTAAGCACAAGATTAAGTATTTGAATATGGAGAAAGGTGAATCAGTGGCATATTTTTGTTCCAGGATAGCCCAGATCAGAGATCAACTTTTAGTCACAAGGGTGACAATGGACGATGATGATTTACTGGAGGCCAGTTTTTATGGTATTCCTTCTTCGTGGGAGACATTCTTATCCAGTGTAAGTGGGAGAGATATTCACCCCACATTTGAGAGGTTATGGCATGGTTTCCTCCAGGAGGAGAGTCGCACAACTACCAGGAGCGATCCAACGAAAGAAGAGCACTCATATTTAGCATCGAGATTCAAGGAAAAGAAGAAAGGCACTTTCCAGAAAGGCTCTCAGTGGAAGTCAAACATAAAAGGTACATTCAAAGGCAAGAATATTGATACATCTAAGATTATAAATATTGTTGGTTTAGAAAGAAATATCCAAGGAAAGAGAAACATATTACCTCAACTGTTAAGGATAATGAATCCAAAAGAAATCAGAAAAGTCCTTCTAGTGAGAAAGAAAATACAAAATAATATTACCTGGTTTCTGCCTTATCCAGTTCAGTTTTCACAGGGTAGAAAACTTGGGTAGTATACAGTGGTGCATCAAAGAACATGACAAGGCACAAGGCGATCCTCTCATATTTCAAGAAAAAATCTTTTGTAGATCATGTTGAGCTCGCAGATGACAAAAKTTACAAGATAGAGGGAGTAGGCTCTATCTCCTTCAGATTGGAATCTTGGGCTAGACTTCATGTTGATGAAGTATTATATTTTTCAGGGCTCAAGAAGAATCTGCTATCAGTTGCAACCCTTGAGGAAAAKGGATATTGGGTGATATTCAAGGACAAGAAGGCCCTACTATGGGCTAAAGGTAGCCACTTAAGTATAGAAATACCCATTGGAACTTGTAGTGGAGGATTGTACATCGTGTCAGGACATTCAGTTCAGGCATGGGATCATGATGCGACTAGCTACAACGAGTTTTGGCATAGAAGACTTGGGCATTTTTATTACAAATCTCTTCCATATATACAAAACATGGTATGTGGCATGCCCTCAGGGCATCTTAGATCTGGTTCATTCTGATGTATGTGGTCCCATGTCATTTCCCTCACTCAGTGGTTTTTTGTATTATGTCAATTTTATTGATGATTACTCAAGAAAATGTTGGATATATTTCCTTAAAGCTAAAAGTGACACATTTGATCAATTCAAAGAGTATAAATCCTTTATTGAAAAGAAGATAGGGAAACACATCAGAATCCTTAGAACAAACAATGGAGGAGAGTTTGAATCTCTCTAGTTTGAAGATTTCTGCAAGTCAACAGGAATCAAGAGACAATTGATTGTTCCATATAACCCTCAACAAAATGGAGTTGCTGAGAGGAAAAACATGACAATTTGTGAGGCAGTGAAAGCAATGATGTTTGACCAAGATCTACCAAATTTATTATGGGAAGAAGCTACCTCCACTACTGTGTATATTCAGAACAAGTGTTCACATGCTATCTTGAAGGACAAGAACCTTGAAGAGGTGTTCTCAGGGATCAAAAATAAAGTAGGGCATCTAAGGATATTTGGGTGTCTTATGTATATTCATGTCCCTAAGGAAAAGAGGACAAAGATGGAACCCTCAGGAAAGAAAGAAGTTTTTGTGGGGTACAGTGAGAAATCCAAGGATTATAGGGTTTATGTACTGGGTCAGAGGAAAATAGAGGTAAGAAGAGATGTGAATTTCCATGAGTAAGTTTCATTTAATAAATCCAGAGAGCTTCAGCAGGAATCAGAAGCAATTCAACCAATTTCACCCTCTTCTGAAAATGAAGATTCAGATGACCAGAGGGATGAGCCTCGTGAAGGTCCAAGTAATGAGCCCCTAGAACCTGCTAAATTTTTATAAATAACTCTTGAAGAACCTCCAACCAAAAGGAATCCAGGGTGGCTTAAAGAAATAGTGCAAGAAGAAGAAAGGATAGATGCTCCAAAAGGAACTTTCAGGGGAAGGAAATGGCCTCATAGGTTTGGAGGTTATGTTGCACTGATGAGCAACATTAGTGATTCTAAACCTTATTCATTTGAAGAAGCAGATAAATTACAAGTACGGAAGGATGCCATGCTTGAGGAATATAGGTCTATTATAAAGAACAATGTTTGGGACATTGTGTCGAGGCCAAAAGACAAATCAATGGTTTCTTCCAAATGGATCTATAAGATCAAACATGCAATGGATGGAAGTGTGGAAAATTTCAAAGCAATATTTGTAGCGAGAGGATTCACTCAAAAAGAAGGAATCGACTACGAAGAGACTTTTTTCTCCTATAGCCAGGTATACCTGCATTCGAACTATTATTTCTTTAGCTTTCATTCTTGGTTGGAAGATACATCAAATGGATGTACAAACAACATTATTGAATGGAAATATTGAATAGGAGGTATTTGTGGAAAAACCAGATGGTTTTGTACTGCATAACAAAGGCACTCATGTATGCAAGCTAAGGAAGGCCTTGCATTGTCTTAATAAGGCTCCCAGAGTTTGGTATGACAGGATTGATGGCTTTCTTAAAAGACCAGGCTTCCAGAAAAGTGATGTTCATGCAAATATGTAATTCAAGGTAAGAGGTAACCAACCTGTTATACTAATCCTATATGTTGATGATCTTTTTATAACAAGAGATGAAGAGCTAATAGCTTGGTGTAAGAGGGAGCTAACCTCGAAATTCAAGATGAAAGTCTTAGGCTTGATGCATTACTTCCTAGGATTGGAAGTATGGAAAAGACAGGACGATATATTTTTGTTACAAGGAAAATACATAGTGGATGTACTAAAGAGGTTTGGTATGATGGATTGCAAATCCATGTCTACTCCGATGATTTCCAACTTGAGGAAGATGCATGATTCTGATACAGTTCATATTTGGTGGATCTCGCCATGTATGGGAAACTGATTGGATCATTGATGTACATGATCCACACTAGGCCATATATATGCTATGCAGTGATTGCAATGACTCATCTCATGAATGAACTGAGACAGAGACATTGGGGGGCAAAAAAGCACCTCTTGAGATATCTCAAAGGGACCATTACTTATGGTCTAATATATACATCTAGTGGTGGTTTATTTCTGCATGGTTATGCAGATGCTGACTAGGAAGGAAGCCTAGTGGATCGAAAGAGTACTTTCAGATACTTCTTTAGTTTAGGATCCGCTATCATCTCTTGGTCAAGCCAGAAGTAGGGATCCATTTCATAGAGTACAATAGAGGTTGAGTACATTGCAGCAAGTGATGCTATCAATGAAGCAATATGGCTCATAAAATTGGTTTCTGGGTTGTTTGGAGACAAGCTCGAGATGACGGTGGTTCACAGTGATAATCAAAGTTGCATAAAATTGACAGAGAACCTGGTATTTAATGACAGGTCAAAACATATTGGCATGAGCTACCACTACATCCGAGACTTGGTCCAGAGAAAAACTGTAAAGTTACAATACATATCCACAAGCGAGCAGGTAGCTGATATCCTGACCAAGCCTCTAACCTCAAGACAATTTGTGCAGCTGAGGGGCAAGCTTGGTGTGGCTAAGAATGACTCCCTCACTGATAGGGAGTGTTAAATTTGGCAGCATCGACAATCATTCTCCAATGAGAGGCCATATGGGCCACCCTAAGGCTAGCCAAGAATATTTGGAGAATCAACCAGTCTTGTGAGGTATTGACAAAATCCAGGGGGGACGTACAACCTCTATGAGTCAAACAAAAATTCAAAAAGAATGAGATACTATGTGAGTCTAATGAAAAATTCAGGGGGAACGTACAACCTCTGTGAGCATAGACAGTCTTGTACAAAAGTCAGGGGGAACATACAACCTCTGTGATCATAGACAGACTAGTGAAAAAGTCAAGGGAAACATACAACCTCTGTGAGCCTAGTCAAACCTTGTGAGCCATGAGAAAAAGGCACCCAGCAAAAGTTAGGTTGAATATAAAATTCCTATGAGCTAGAAACAAACAATATTCCTAATATTGCAAATGATATAATGTATTTATCTAGTGCATTGGCATGTGTAACATTATCCACCATGAAGAGAATTTTGAATTGCCTTGTAAAGAGTCAAGTTGTAACTGAAGTCTTAAGTCTAGTTCTATTTTAGAACTAATGTGTAATGTTGAGTTGTAACTGAAGTCTTAAGTCTAGTTCTATTTTAGAACTAAAGTGTAATGTTGAGTTGTAACTGAAGTCTTAAGTCTAGTTCTATTTTAGAACTAAAGTGTAATGTTGAGTTGTAACTGAAGTCTTAAGTCTAGTTCTATTTTATAACTAAAATGTAATGTTGATTTGCAACTGAAGTATTAAGTCTAGTTCTATTTTAGAAATAAAAGTGTAATGTTGAGTTGCAACTAAAGTCTTAAGTATAGTTCTATTTTAGAACTAAAGTGTAATGTTGATTTGTAACTAAAGTCTCAAGTCTAGTTCTATTTTCGAACTAAAGCATACCAGTCTCAAGTCTAGTTCTATTTTTGAACTAAAGTGTAAATGATGCAGGAGCATCGCTCCATGTCAGCAATGCACCAACTAGCCAGTACATTCAACGCACATTCAATGGATGAGAGAGGCATCAGACCTCATTTAAAAATTTGAATTTTGATTTAAATGTTTGTAAGGCTGAATATCTAGATCCGATCCAGACTAGACAACCATTGAATGTAATTCAATGTAAATTAATGATAGTAGGTAGCTTGGAGGGAAGGCTAGAGGAGCCCCTCTTTTGTAAAATATATTTTTATCTTATTATTCATTAGAAAAAAAGGTTAAAAAGGAAGATGAGAGAAAAAGGAGAGAGTTGAGACTTTGTTGAAATCTAGTATTTGTAACCATTGTACAAACATTCAGATTAATACAAAAGAGCAGTTTTTCCTGCATGAGATTTTGTGTGTGTTTATGTGTTTGTGAATGAATGTCTTTTATTCTTTTATGTGTTATGTTGTAGATGTATGTTAGGTTCCATCTATAGGGATAGACATAATTTATTGTTTGTTAGTTTCTTTGATTTCAATCTGGGTTCTTTGTGGCTTCATGCAAGGGGTTGCATGGCAGAGTGTTGAGGACTATGTAAGCTAGTGCAAGTGTGCACATCTGAGTTCTATGGAATTCAGCCAAGAACATGCCAGGGGGGCACACTAGAGGAAGTCATAGACTCAGAAAGAAGCCTCAAAGTTACTAAATACTATGGAGGTGAAGACTGTGTAGAGGAAGGCATAGAGAGATAGAATCACTGAGGATTCTATGAAGCTCTACCAGGAGGGCATCGAGCAAGTGCAAGTAGTGCACCAAGGAACTTTGTTTCGAGTTTTGTGATAAGAAGAGTGTCCATGGGAAGACACTTACAGATTTTTTGAATACTCTGTAGGCTCAACAAGGCATGTTTGAGCAGAATTTTCCAGGAGGGCACTTATAATATCCTTTCAAGGAGAGAAAGGAACGAAGTTGTTCAATACTCTAGAGGAAGGTCTGTGCAAGGAGTGCACTATACCAACACTCTGAAAAAGTGTTGAAAGGAATCCATTTGAGGGATTGTCAAGCACAAGGAGTGTGCTTAGAGGAAAAAATTTTCCAAGTTTGTAACCTCAGGAGAGATAGCACAAGCAGTGTGTGAAGAGTGGACTATTCTAAGTCAAGACGCTCAGGAGAGACAGTGCAAGTTTTCACGTAGAGCATGAGTACGCACCAGAGCCGAGGTTGATTTGTGTAGCCAAAGCTCAGGAAGGATAGAATTTTTAGAATGCAGGCGAGACCCAAAGATGTCAAGGCTCAAAGAGGAAGAAAATGTCGAGGCCTTTGAATCATCGAGATCTTTCAAGTCTGGGAAGAAAGGTGAAAAATGTTAGGAGGAGGAGCATAAATGATGTTGGATCGAGGAGGGTGAAGATATGGACTATTGGAACCCACATCTAGACAGTGAAGAATGTGCACAGGAAGAGATCATCTCTGAACCATCATATTTGAGCACAGAGGACCAACAACCGTTGGATCTGTAGGAAGATGCATGAGGCTTAACCCTTGTGTATGCAAGGGGGTGGACTCGTCCAAGTCCCGAAGTTTCGAAATGATCAAAACCGTCCATCATCGGAGGTGACAGGTGCCAAGGGATCGAAATTTCACTGACTTGTGCATCAAAGAAATCAACAATAAGAGTTTTAAGAACTCACAAGGTTTGAACTCGCAATTTAATCTGAGTCGTCAGGTCATAGGAGGAACCATGATCATTGATCTAGAACGGATATCAGAGAATCAGGAATCGAGAGAGAAGGGAGGAAGTTGCCTCGAAAAGTCCTGAAATGCGAAGTCTTGATTTGGGAAAGAAGATATGAACCATAAGATCTTGGAGCGTCGGGAGCCATTGATATGAAGTGGGAACATTTCGGGAGTTTGGGGAGTGGGATTTCAAAAAGCAAGTGTTGGACTAAGTTTTGATTTCACAAGTCACAAAGTCTCGATGCGCTTGGAGGATTGGCCCAAGGTCATGGTGAATGGTCACATGGGAGAAAGTTAAGGGAGGAGCTAGCATAGGCTAGGCATTTAAAATCAGAGATTTGGATTTCGAGGAATGAAGAGTTGGAGTTGACTCACATTCATTTCCCTAACACATGAAATCGCAAAACGATCGTAGTCATCGATTGAGGAAAGCGCAGGACCGTCAGATTTTGTCTAAGAGAACTCTATCCATTTAACTTTTAAGCTATTGATCCTAGCCTATAATCCAAATTTAGACATCATAGGAGTGGAAGAAACCATTTCTTAAACCTAAGCTATCACTTCCTACAATCTTGGAAACTTGTTCCCTACATTCTTGGAAGCTTGTCCCCTACATTATTAGAACCAAATCGAAATTGGTTTAAGAATATATTAAAATATATTTTTCACTCATGAAAAGGGGAATTATAATGAGGGGTAGAGATATTTTTTGGATGAAGGAAAAAGAGGGAAAATGGGATTTCTTGCTGAGAAAAAGAATTTTGTCATTGTATGTGATGGAGAATCCATGAAACGAAACCATTAGAGATTTGAAAAAAGATAAGAACCAATAATCCATTAGAAGTAGGATTATTATAAGGGACTATTGAGTAGAGAAGGAATTGTTAAAGTTGGTAGCATCGATAGTCATTCTCCAATGAGAGGCCATGTGGGCCACCCTACGACTAGCCAGGGAGATTTGGATAATCAACCAGTCTTGTGAGGTATTGAAAAAATCTAGGGGGAACGTACAACCTCAATGAGTCAAACCAAATTTCAGGATGAATGAGATGTTATGTGAGTCTAATGAAAAAGTCAGGGGGAACATACAACCTCTGTGAGCATAGATAGTCTAGTGCAAAATTCAGGGGGAACGTACAACCTCTGAGAGCATAGACAGACTAGTGCAAAATTTAGGGGGAACATACAACCTCTATGAGCCTAGTCAAACCTTGTGAGCCATGAGAAAAAGTCAAGGAACCTAGAAAAAGTTAGGTTGAATATAAAATTCCTATGAGCTAGAAACAAACGATATTCCTAATATTGCAAATGATATAAATGTATCGATCTAGTGCATTGTCACATGTAACATTATCCACCATGAAGAGAATTTTGAATTTCCTTGTAAAGAGTCAAGTTGTAATTGAAGTCTTGAGTCTAGTTCTATTTTAGAATTAAAGTGTAATTTTGAGTTGTAACTGAAGTCTTAATTCTAGTTCTATTTTAGAACTAAAGTGTAATGTTGAGTTGTAACTAAAGTCTCAATTCTAGTTCTATTTTCGAACTAAAGCATACCAGTCTCAAGTCTAGTTCTATTTTCGAACTAAAGTGTAAAGCTGAGTTGAAACTGAAGACAAAAGTCTAGTTCTATTTTCAAACTAATGTATACAAGTCTCAAGTCTAGTTCTAAGTTCGAACTAAAGTATGGACCCGAGTTATGATTAACTCATGTAAAGAAGTTACTATTTTGAGTCTCTCCTCTTCTCCTCTTCATCATATATAAGTAGAGGTCGACCCCTCTCTTCAACATAGTTTTGATATGCAGGTTAAGGGAGAAGCAGTAGAGGAGCATATCAGTGATAAAGAGGAAGCATACCAAATAAGCATATCAATGTTGTATATCAACAATAGAAGCAACATATCAAAGGTGTATTTCAGCAAGGTCTCTTATATCTTTGTCAAGTCAGAGTCATCTTGGCAAGATCTTTAAGAGAAGAACATTCATGGTGGATATTTGTAAGTGATCTTACATTATTAATGCAATAAAGGAATATCTTTTGTTGGGGGTTTTATCCCTGTACAGGGTTTCCCCAGGGTATATGTGTTGTTGATGTGCATGTTTACGTATATACATAGTTATTGTTATTCGGTTATGATTTGGTATTGTTGAAGTGTATTAAGATGGCATCAAAGTGTTGAAGAAAATAAAAGAATTAATTCGCATAAGAAATCAAGCTCTTAAGTCAACATGGTATCAGAGCATAGGGTGTGTTAAACGTGTTAAAGTGCAGCAGCAAGTACACACAGATCCAAGATAGCTTGATTAAGTTTCCAGTGTGAGGTCCATGGAATCCTCCATTTCAGTCAGGGCCGAGGATAGGCTTGAAGGAGATACCTAATTCAATGTGTGGAAGCTCTGGATAACAAATATATTGCAAGAGCATGATCTTGAGTATTATGTGACCACAGTGGTGGAGGGAACCTATGAATAATGTAGGAAGAGAGTCCTTCAGGAAGAGTCGAGCAAAGGCCAAGCTAATCATATTCGACTTAGTCAAAGACAGTATAATTCCTGCAATGACTTTGTTAATGATTTCCAAAGACTATATGGATACCTTAGTGAATCTGTATGAGAAATGGGGTCCAAGTCAGAAGAAGACACTTAAGCACAAGATTAAGTATTTGAAGATGGAGAAAGGTGAATCAATGGCATCTTTCTGTTCCAAGATAGCCCATATCAGATATGAACTCTTGGTCACAAGGGTGACAATGGACGATGATGATTTATTGGAGGCCAGTTTTTATGGTATTCCTTCTTCATGGGAGACATTCTTATCCAGTGTAAGTGGGAGAGAGATTCATCCCACATTTGAGAGGTTATGGCATGATTTTCTCCAGGAGGAGAGTCACACAACTACTAGGAGAGAACCAATGAAAGAAGATCACTCATCTTTAGCATCAATATTCAAGGGAAATAAGAAAGGCACTTTCCAGAAAGTCTCTCAGTGGAAGACAAACACCAAATTTACATTCAAAGGCAAGAATATTGATACATCTAAGATTAAATTATTTAGTTGTAATAAGTTGGGTCATTTTGCTAAATATTGTTGGTTTAGAAAGAAATATCCAAGGAAAGGGAAACATCATGCCTCAATTGTTGAGGATGATGAATCCAAAAGAAATCAGAAAATTCCTTCTAGTGAGAAAGAAAATACAAAAGAATATTACTTGGTTTCTTCCTTATCCAGTTCAGTTTTCATGGGGCAGAAAACTTGGTTAGTAGATAGTGGTGCATCAGAGAACATGACAGGGTACAAGGAGATCCTCTCATATTTCCAGACAAAATATTTTGCAGATCATGTTGAGCTTGGGGATGACAAAAGCTACAAGATAGAGGGAGTAGGATCTATCTCCTTCAGATTGGAATATGGGGCTAGACTTCATGTTGATGAAGTGTTATATTTTTCAGGGCTCAAGAAGAATCTGCAATCAGTTGCAACCCTTGAGGAAAAGGGATATTGGGTGATATTCAAGGACAAGAAGGCACTACTATGGGCTAAAGGTATCCTCTTAAGTACAAAAAAACCCATTGGAACTCACAGTGGAGGACTGTATGTTGTGTCAGGACAGTCAGTCCAGGCATTGGATCATGATGTGACTAGCTCTAATGAGTTGTGGCACAGAATACTTGGACATTTTTATTGCAAACCTCTTCCATATCTACAGAACATGGTATGTGGCATGCCCTCTATTTCTCTTAGTAAAACTGAAATTTGTAAAGGATCCATGCTAGGTAAAAATATAAAGAAGAATTTCCTAGTAGTGACAAGAGAGATCAGGGCATCTTATATCTGGTTCATTCTAATGTATGTGGTCCCATGTCATCTCCCTCACTCAATGGTTTTTTGTATTATGTCATTTCTATTGATGATTACTCATGAAAATTTTGGATATATTTCCTTAAAGATAAAAGTGACACATTTGATAAATTCAAAGAGTATAAATCTTTTATTGAAAAGAAGACAGGGAAACACATCAGAATCCTTAGAATAGACAATGGAGGAGAGTTTGAATCTCTCTAGTTTGAGGATTTCTACAAGGAAGTAGGAATCAAGAGACAATTGATCATGCCATATAACCCTCAGCAAAATGGAGTTGTTGAGAGGAAAAACAGGAAAATTTGTGAGGCAGCTAAAGCAATGATGTTTGACCAAGATCTGCCAAATTTATTATGGGCAAAAGCTATCTCCACTGCTGTGTATATTCAGAACATGTGTCCACATGCTATCTTGAAGGACAAGACTCTTGAAGATGTGTTCTCAGGGATCAAAACTAAAGTAGGGCATCTAAGGATATTTGGGTGTCTTGTGTGTATTCATGTCCCTAAGGAAAAGAGGACAAAGTTGGAACCCTCGGGCAAGAAAGGAGTTTTTGTGGGGTACAGTGAGAACTCCAAGGATTACAGGGTTTATGTACCAGGTCAAAGGAAAATAGAGGTAACAAGAGATGTGACATTCCATGAGGAAGTCACATTTAATAAATCCAAAGAGCTTCAGCATGAATAAGAAGAAGTTCAACTAGTTTCACCCTCTTCTGAAAATGAAGAGTTAGATGATCATAGGGAGGAACATCGTGAAGGGCCAAGTAATGAGCCCCTAGAACCTGTTGAAGTGTTAGAAAGAACTCTTGTAGAACCTCCAGCCAAAAGGAAGCCAGGGTGTCTTAAAGAAATAGTGCAGAAAGCAGAAAGGATAGTTGCTCCCAAAGGAAATTTTAGGGAAAGGAAGAGGCCTCATAGGTTTGGAGGTTGTGTTGCACTGATAAGTAGAATAACTGATGCTAAACCTTCTTCATTTGAAGAAGCATAAATTACAAGTATGGAAGGATGCCATTCTTGAGGAATATAGGTCTATTATAAAGAACAATGTTTGGGACATTATGCCAAGGCCAAAAGACAAATTAGTGATTTCTTCCAAATGGATCTATAAGATCAAACATGCAGCGGATGGAACTGTGGAAAAGTTCAAAGCAAGATTTGTAGCCAGAGGCTTCACTGAGAAAGAAGGAATCAACTACGAAGAGACTTTTTTCTCCTATAGCCAGGTATACCTGCATTCGAACTAGTATTTCTTTAGCTTCTATTCTTGGTTGGAAGATACATTGGATAGATGTAAAACTAACATTCTTGAATGGAAATATTGAACGGGAGGTATTTGTGGAAAAACTAGATGGTTTTGTATTGCATAACAAAGGCACTCATGTATGCAAGCTAAGGAAGGCCTTGCATGGTCTTAAGAAGGCTCCCAGGGTTTGGTATGATAGGATTGATGGCTTTCTTAAAAGCCTGGGCTTTCAGAAAAGTGATGTTCATGCAAATATGTAATTCAAGGTAAGAGGTAACCAACATGTTATACTAATATTGTATGTTGATGATCTCTTTATAACAGGAGATGAAGGGCTAATAGCCTGGTGTAAGAGGGAGATAACCTCAAAATTCGAGATGAAAGACTTAGGCTTGATGCATTACTTCCTAGGATTGGAAGTATGGAAAAGACATGGCGAGATATTTCTGGCACAAGAAAAATACATAGTGGATGTACTAAAGATGTTTGGTATGATGGATTGCAAATCCATGTCTACTCCGATGATTTCCAAACTGAGGAAGCTGCATGATTTTGATATAGGTTCAGATTTGGTGGATCCCACCATGTATAGGCAAATGATTGGATCATTGATGTACATGATCCACACTAGGCTAGATATATGCTATGCAGTAATTGCAATGAGTCAACTCATGATTGAACCGAGAAAGAGACACTGGATGGTAGCAAACCATATCTTGAGATATCTCAAAGGGACCATTACTTATGGTCTAAGATATACATCTAGTGGTGGTTTATTTCTGCATGGGTATGCAGATGTTGACTAGGAAGGAAGCCCAATGGATCGAAAGAGTACTTTCGGATACTGCTTTAGTTTATGATCCGGTATAATCTCTTGGTCAAGATGGAAGCAAGGATCCATTGCACAGAGTACAGAAGAGGCTGAGTACATTGTAGCAAGTGATGTTAGCAATGAAGCAGTATGGCTCAGAAAATTGGTTTTTGGGTTGTTTGGAGACAAGATCGAGATGACAGTGGTTCACAGTGATAATCAAAGTTTCATAAAATTGACAGAGAACCTGGTATTTCATGATAGGTCAAAACATATTGACATGAGGTACCACTACATCTGAGACCTAGTCCAGAGAAAAACTGTAAAGTTACAGTACATATCCATGAACGAGTGGGTAGTTGATATCTTGACCAAGACTCTGACCTCGAGACAGTTTGTGCAGCTGAGAGGCAAGCTTGGTGTGGCTGAGAATGACTCCCTCGTTGATAGGGAGTGTTAAATTTGGTAGCATCGACAATCATTCTCCAATGAGAGTTCATATGGGCCCCCCTGAGGCTAGCCAGGGAGATTTGGAGAATCAACCAGTCTTGTGAGGTATTGACAAAATTTACGGGGAATGTACAACCTCTGTGAGTCAAACTAAAATTCAGAAAGAACGAGATACTATGTGAGTCTAATGCAAAATTCAGGGGGAACATACAACCTCTGTGAGCATAGACAGTCTCATGCAAAAGTCAGGGGGAATGTACAACCTCTGTGATCATAGACAGACTAGTGAAAAATTCAGGGGGAACATACAATCTCTGTGAGCCTAGTCAAAATTTGTGAGCCATGAGCAAAAGTCAAGGCACCTAGCAAAAGTTAGGTTGAATATAAAATTCCTATGAGCTAGAAACAAACGATATTCCTAATATTGAAAACGATATAATGTATTGATCTAGTGCGTTGGGACGTGTAACATTATCCACCATGAAGAGAATTTTGAATTCCCTTGTAAAGAGTCAAGTTGTAACTAAAGTGTTAAGTCTAGTTCTATTTTAGGCCTAAAGTGTAATGTTGAGTTGTAACTGAAGTCTTAAGTCTAGTTCAATTTTAGAACTAAAGTGTAATGTTGAGTTGTAACTAAAGTCTTAAGTCTAGTTCTATTTTAGAACTAAAATGTAATGTTGAGTTGCAACTGAAGTCTTAAGTCTAGTTCTATTTTAGAAATAAAAGTGTAATGTTGAGTTGCAACTAAAGTCTTAAGTATAGTTCTATTTTATAACTAAAGTGTAATGTTGATTTGTAACTGAAGTCTCAAGTCTAGTTCTATTTTCGAACTAAAGCATACTAGTCTCAAGTCTATTTCTATTTTTGAACTAAACTATAAATGATGCAGGAACATCACTCCACGTCAGCAACGAGCCAACTAGCCAGCACATTCAGTGCACATTCAATGGAGGAGAGAGGCGTTATACCTCATTTAAAAATTTGAATTTTTATTTAAATGTTTGTAAGGCTGAAGATCTAGATCCGATCCAGACTAGACAACCATTGAATGTAATTCAATGCAAATTAATGAGAGTAGGTAGCTTGGTGGGAAGGCTAGAGGATCCCCTCTTTTGTAAAATATCTTTGTATCTTATTATTCATTAGAAAAAAGAGTAGAAAGGAAGATGAGAGAAAAAGGAGAGAGCCGAGACTCTGTTGCAGTCTAGTATTTGTAACCATTGTACAAACATTCAAATTAATACAAAAGAGAAGTTTTTCCTACATGAGATTCTATGTGTGTTTATGTGTTTTTGAATGAATGTCTTTTATGATTTTATGTGTTATGTTGTATATGTATGTTAGGTTCCATCTGCAGGGATAGAAAAAAATTTATGTCTGTGAGTTTCTTTGATTTCAGTCTGGGTTCTTTGTGGCTTCATGCAAGGGCTTGCATGGCAGAGTGTTGAGGAATCTATAAGCTAGTCCAAGTGTGCACATCTAAGTCCTATGGAATTCATCCAAGAACGTGCCAGGGGGGAACACTAGAGGAATTCATAGACTCGGGAAGAAGCCTCGGAGTTACTGAATACTATGGAGGTGAAGACTGTGCAGAGGAAGGCATAGAGAGATAGAATCACTGAGGATTATGTGAAGCTCTTCCAGGAGGGCATCGAGAGAGTGCAAGTAGTGCACCAAGGAATTATGTTTCGAGTTTTGTGATAAGAAGAGTGCCCATGGGAAGACACTTATAGAATTTTTGAATACTCTGTAGGCTTGACAAGGCATGTTTGAGCAGAAGTTGCCAGGAGGGCACTTATATCCTTTCAAGGAGAGAAAGGAATGGAGTTGTTGAATACTCTAGAGGAAGACCTATGCATGGAGTGCACTAGACCAACACTCAGATGAAGTGTTGAAAGGAATCCATTTGAGGGATCATCAAGCACAAGGAGTGGGCGTAGTGGCAAATTATTTCCATGTTCTTAACCTCAAGAGAGATAGAACAAGTAGTGTGTGAAGAGTGGATTATTCTAAGTCGAGAAGCTCAAGAGAGACAATGCAAGTTTGCACGTAGAGGGTGAGTACGCACCAGAGCCAAGGACAATTTGAGTCGCCAAAGCTCAGGAAGGATAGAATTTTCAGAACACAGGTGAGACCCAAAGACGTCAAGGCTCACAGAGAAAGAAAAGGTTGAGTCCTTTGAATCATTGAGATCTTTCAAGTCTAGGAAGAAAGGTGAAAAATATTAGGAGGAGGAGCACAACTGACGTTGGATCAAGTAGGGGGAAGATATGGACTATTGGAACCCACATCCAGATAGTGAAGAATGCACACGGGAAGAGATCAACTTTGAACCATCATATTTGATCATAGAGGACCAATAGTTGTTGGATCCATAGGAAGATGCACGAGGCTTAACCCTTGTGTATTAAGGGGAGTGGACTCGTCAAAGTCCTGAAGTTCCTAAATGATCAGAATTGTCCATTGTCAAAGGTGACAGGTGGAGAGGGATTTTCATTTCACTCACTCACACATCAGATAAGTCAACAGGAAAAGTTTTAAGAACTCCCAAGGCCAAAAATCACAATTTAATATGAGTCGTCAGATCTTAGGAGGAACCATGATCATTGATCTGGAGAGGATATCAGAGAATCAGGAATCGAGAGAGAAGGGAGGAAGTTGCCTCCAAAAGTCTCGAAATGTGAAGTCTCGATTCAGGCGAGAAGATCTGAACCATCAGATCTTGGAATGTTAGGAGTCGTTGATATGATGTGGGAGAATTTCGGGAGTTCAGAGAGTGGGCTTTCAAGGAGCAAGCATTGGACTAAGTTTTGATTTCGCAAGTCGCGAAGTCTCAATGTGCTCAGAGGATTGGCCCTAGGTCATGGCGAATGGTCACATGGAAAAAAGTTAAGGGAGGAGATAGCATAGGCTAGGTGTTTAAAACCAAATATCAGGATTTCAAGGAATGAAGAGTTGAATTTGACTCATGTTCATTTCCCTAACACCCAAAATCACGAAACGATTGCAGTCTTCGATCAAGGAAAGCATAGGACCATCATATTTTGTCTTAGGGATGTTTCAGGATTAATCTGTAAGTGCAGACACAAACCGATCTCCCTAGATCCACTTGTATCTAGAACAAAGCAGGATAGAATAATACTCTTTCCCTAGATTTATACTATTGAATGAACTAGGAAGCAAGGATCATGTACATACCTTATGAAAGTTTCCTTGGGTCTCTATTGTACCAATTTTGCTCCAATTCTCTTGCACCGTCAAGACCACAACAGTACAAACCAATCGAAGTGAAGACAATTCAATATATTCAACAGCTAATCTATACATATGATCAAGGAGTTACGTAATAAAGTGACATTGGCTTTATGGGAAAGAGACATATTACTGTATTAAATTGATAGAAAGTAAGACTTACAACATGAGCCTTGATGCTGTAGATCTCCTTTCGATGGCTCCTAGATCTGACATACACACTTTCTCATGCATGAAGAAGATCAACCACTTTTGATAACCTTGCTGGTGTCTCTATATGTTGTAGCATCAGTCCTTCATACAATCTTGCACTAATTCTCCAATCAATCTCTTGCTAGTTTGCTTCTAACCTTTTCAATGAGCAATCCCCTCAATATATAGGAGAGAATAGATTAGTTACTTGGATAGGAATGATCCCAAGATATCAGGAAAACCAGTACTTAGATAACCATTCGAAAGCCAACTCATCCTTCTAGAAGATTCCCTTCTAGAAAGTTCGAGAATTTATCTTTTTCCTTCCTTTAGAAGATGTTAGCACCCTGATAGTTAGGTACAGTGCGAACCCCTCTCACCCTAGCTTAATGCAGCATGCAAGAATCATGCATTCTCGCAGGCAAATATATAAGCAGCCTGCGAACCTTCTTTAAAAATATGATTTATGGAAGCAGACAAAGGTAACTTTTCTCAGGAAAGTGTTCTTAGTGAAGATATTTATTCCTCCATCATCATTGCATCATCATGATAACCAAAATTGTGGATAATAGAATGCCCCCCAAAGTCTGAGAGTGGAACCAGTGACAGTCGATGGACTTTGTAAGCTACATTTGTGTGTCAGGAACCAAGAGCACATCTAATCGGAAACCTGCAAACATCCAAGCATCGACAGAATATCATGTATACCAATTCCTGAGGTAGGCATTCCCATACTCAGATCATAGACTGATGACATCATAAACAAAGGTCATGGCCATCAATCATACACTGTGGATCCATGAGTCATAATATAGCATAGCCACCTAAATACACTATGGATCTATGCGACAAATTTTCAATCAAGACAACATAGCCACGAAATATACACAGTGGATCTATGTGTCGCAAATTATACATAATCCATCGCAACCTGGATCTCAAAAATAAAATCCAAGGTCTTCAATATCGTCGCCCAAAGTACGAATCTAACCATGTGATTACATGTGTTGAATTCGAACATGACAGAAACCACTTGATTATTGGTCATTGATGTAACCGTTAACAAGTGCGAGGGAAATCACCATTGATGTCAATGACTCTCAAGGTACTATAGTACAATCCATCGACTGTGAATAAATGAGTTGATGTCGAACACCTGACGGAATCTCTCGATCAGGGGTCAATGATGTAAACCCACTGTCGAAAGCGAGAAACTTGCCATTGAGGCATGCAAGCTTCAAGGTACTAAATAATTTCTAAGTCTTGATTCTGGATAATGTGCTGAAGTCGATGGAACAAAACTTGTCACAGGAGGGCCTTGATGTATCCCCCATCAATGACATGAAATGAGTAACAAAGTTTGAAGGTGAAACAGAGCATGTGGCAATTGGACTTTGGACATAGGGAAGGCCGACACGAAGTGAATGGATAACTGCAGATGGCCGACTCAATATAGGTTTCGGATGGAATTCTCTTGAACATATGAATGATATGACCAATGATTTGGCAGCATTGACTCAAATACGACACATGGAAAGACCTTGTTATCAAAACGAATGAGAGGCAAATGGATTTCCCAAACCAACTTCAATGATGAATAGGGGGTGTCATGTTCAAGAGTGACACTTACTGCCGATCAATACAAAGATGAAACATATCCCTTTCCCAAATTTTCCCCCACCATTTCTGGCAAGTACCTCTTTATTTTTATGCAAGCTTGAAGAGGATCACATATGCTTGTTGATATAATCTCATCCTTCGGACGAGTCCCTCGGATCATTTTAAACGAACCCNACTTACTGCCAATCAATACAAAGATGAAACATATCCCTTTCCCAAATTTTCCCCCACCATTTCTGGCAAGTACCTCTTTATTTTTATGCAAGCTTGAAGAGGATCACATATGCTTGTTGATATAATCTCATCCTTCGGACGAGTCCCTCGGATCATTTTAAACGAACCCTAGGAAGCAGTGGTTCGGTCCCATTACGGGTCTGTCAATGTTTGTTTAACGAGTCCAGAGATAGTAAACTCGAAGGTTTTTCAAGATTATAGAGTTTGGAAAAACACTTAAAAGAGAACTCTCTCAGTTCCTTTTTCATTCAGTAGTCCAACGAGACCAAAAAAGGGTTAAACTATCGCTCGAAAGACGCATACTTCAAACACTTTAGCGAGAGTGAAAATAACAAAGTCGCTCGACAATCTTTTCATGTTTAGAGAGTCTGAAAAGAGCTGAAAGAGAACTCCAGGGGGGTTCTTTTTTCGTATAACCACAGCGAGCCCGAAAAAGTGATAAAACAACGCTCGATCACGTTCTTATTTTTTTCACAAGCGCAAGAACGGACAAAAGACGCTCGAGGTTTTATGTAAAAACCATAACAAACAATCAAAATCACACCACACCAGGGAAAAATTCTGTTCATAATCATCCATGTTTCGCACCTGCAAGTCATTTCACTCATTTTCACATTAGTGATTAGGTTTAAATACTTAAATAAACATAAAAAACCCACATTTGATATAGTAAAAAGTAATTAAAATGAGTGAATAAACAAATTTACCATAACATTTCACACTTTTACCATTGAGTTTCAAAAAACCCTCATTTTACCCTCTGCATTCGGTGTCGATTTTCGGGAGCTATGGGTGATCGTTTGACGAGCCGTTAGTAGCATCTTGGTAAGTTCTTCATTCTTGATCTTTTCATGGTTTAAAAATTTGATTTTATTGGTTAAAAGTAAGTTTTTTGAACCCTTTTTGCGTAGAGACATTCTCGCAGGTGGCCCATACGGGACCTCCGAGAATGACTCATTCTCGCAAGTGGGCCTTAAGCTGCCTGCGAGAAGTTCGCACTGCACATAGTAGGTCACCTGTGAGCAGTGCAGAATCCAAAAAATTTTGAAACGTTTAACCAATAAAAAAGATTTATTACATGAATAAGATCATTAATCATGTTTGTATGTTTCTTATGCAGGTAAATAGCCACAAACATGGTGCTCAAGTGGTGAGAACAAGAACACGAGGAGGATAACGAAAATGCCGAAAATCACCCTCCAACCATAGCTATTTTAAGAGACTGTGGTCTCTTAAAATACTTATGTATCTCGGGTATGAGATCCCAAGTCCGTTTGTTGGATTATCTAGTCCGAATGTGGGATCTGGACCAACAAGTTTTCATTGTGGGAGATCATATATTAGCTATTGACATCGAGGACATATATTTTTTGACCGGATTATCCAGGTGTGGGTCCTATGTTAGTTTGACTGGAAGCAGAGCAGGCAGGTTGAAAATGAGTGAATATTGCAACCAATACTGCGTACCTGAGGCCGAAAGAAAGAAAGGGAAAGTGGCAATTTGGGGAGTAACTTACTTGACTCTCTGCACTATTCTCTTTACGATTACTCGGATGGCAGGAAGTGTTTCTCCCCATATGGCATTGCAGAGATATTTCCAGTACGCCATCGATTGTACTGAGCCCCGGGTATTTAACTGGGTTAATGCAGTATTGCGCAATATCAAGAAACAGTTGACTAAGTGCAGGCGAGGAGATCTGAAACAGTTTGGATATGGTTCTTTGTTAGTGTACTTCTTCCTAGAGAGGGTTCCAGTGTTTCGTCTACAGGCTGAGTGGGACCTTCCTAGTCCAAGAGATCCGAGGATGCTTCAATGGTGTAGGCTTATGGCCAGACATGTGGCAGGACCAATCGTCAAATATGATGATATATTCTTTGACTGGTTGCAAAACCAGATGTTGATGGTGGACGGCTATGCCTACGTCGGATTGGATTTCCGAGGAGATCCAGATCTAGCACTACTTGAGGACGCTTAGTGGGGAGACCTCGGTAAGAAAAACACAAATTTTCTCTTTTTAAAATGTTTTTGAATTTTATCATATTTAAATGTTTTTGTTTTATAAATTTATCCAAAGACTAACCCAAAACATTGTCGATGACACAGATGTTGGAGCATATAGACCTGCCGTCTCTTCTCCTATCCAGCGATGAGGAGAGGTAGCGGTAGCAGTACCACAGTACGTCGAGGATTATCTGACGGTGGAGCAAAATTTAGAGGGCTTGACAGCTGATATTCCAGATATGACTCTGGAAGAAATTCCACGACGCGATCAACGTCACACTGTAGAAGTTTCTGTAGCTATGGGTCGACTGCTCCATAGAGTAGCTAGGGCTGTAGTGTGTTACTGTGAACGTCATCCGTGACGTCACTATGTAGAAGCTGTATGCTTCACTTTTTGATATTTTGGTCTTCGGACAAACATTTTGTAAAAACAAACTCTTTTGATCATTATATATATACAGACGGCTTCTACCAGTTTACTTTACATTCTGTGAATTATAATGTGTTTGATTTATAAATTGTTCAAATGTCTGTCCAATACATAATTAGCCAAAGCATCTGTTAATGTATTAATATGTCTAGGAATATGCTGATATTCAATGTGATCAAAATGTTATTCCAAGAGGCGAATCCGCAAATATACCCTTAACAAAGTAGGACTTCGAATAGAATAGATATTACTTAGTTGTAGCACTACCAGCTACGAGTGAAGTCGCACAACCAAATGACGAATTCCTCGTGAGATAGCATCAACCAATAATTCAATAACGACGCTATACTCTACGATGTTGTTGGTTGCACGGCCAAGACATACACCTCGTAAAGATATAAGCTCGTTTGTTGGGGCATAGATTGCCCATGCAGTGAAAGCTAGGTTCTGAGTACTACGGCTAGCACCATCAACGAAGCCAATATAAGGTAGCGAATACTCCGACATCTGGCAATCAAACACAATGTCAAGTAAGGTGAGAGACCGAATAACGTTAAAAGAAAACTAAAAGTAACACACACAAAGTATGATACATAAAATACAAGTACTCTTCAAGTACAACCCATTCCTAGGTTCACTCAAAGGTATACCATCATAATCAACTAGCTCATATGCTCCTTTTTCCAACACTTTGCGAACAATGTAAGGACCACGCCACATTGGTTTGAATTGCCCAGCTCCTAAGACATCTTTATCTTGTTCATACAGAAAAACAATATCTCCTTCAGAGAAAATGTGAGGCTTGACATGCTTGTCATACTGTGTTTTGACGCGTTTCTTTTGGGCTTCTATTACAAGAGTGGCATCACGTCGAGTCTCGTCTAATCGCATTAGATACAACAGACATTCCTCTTCAGCAAAAGTATTGGGTAAGAGTTCTACAGCTAGCTTCAGAGAAGGTATCTCACATTCTATTGGCAGAATGGCTTCCATGCCATAGACTAAATGAAAAGGCATAAACCTCGTAGCAGATTTAACAGATGTCCGATATGCCCACAATGCCAAAAACAACATCGTGTACCAGCTGGCTTTATGAATGCCTATCATCCGTCAAATCATAGTTATAAGTACCTTATTGATTGCTTCGACCTGGCCATTAGCCTGTGGATAATAGGGTGTTGAGCTATCATGACGAAGACCCAACTTTTCCGTAAGTTCAAACATCATGAAATTCCTAAAATGACTACCGTGATCAGTAACGATAGCCTGAGGAACACCAAAACGTGCTATAACATGGTTAAAAAGAAATAACGTTGTAGTCTTCTAGTATTATCGAATGTTGGCATTGCCTCATCCCACTTTGTAAAGTAATCAATAGCTACAATAATGTAACCATGCCCCCCGGCCGAGTGAGGGTGACATGTCATGAAATCAATGCCCCATTTTGCAAAGGACCAACTGAGACCACAGGATGAAGGGGAGAAGGATGCGACCGAACTTTTTGGTTCTAGGTCTGGCAGGCATGACACTTCTGAACAACAGTAATGCAGTCATTGAACAATAAAGGCCAAAAATATCCTACACGTAAGATCTTCTGGGCAGTAGCATACCCAGACATATGACCACCACATGCTTCAGAGTGGCAGTCATTCAAATCTTTCTCAGCTTCGTTAAAATTCAAACAACATCGAAAAATAGATTCAATGCCTCGACAGTAAAGAGTATCTCCAAGGATAATATATTGACGTGCTTGATAACGGATACGACGACGTTTGGCGCTAGACAAAGAAGGCCGAAAAGTTTGAGTTTGGATATATATAATGATATCTCCGTACCAAATATCGTCAATACTGATAAGGAAAAGTGATTCGTCGGGTAAGGAATCGACTGCTACATTTTATGTGGCAGAGTGGGGAAAATCACAAATTAACTCAGCAAAAACTAAGGATTTCTTCGACGTGGCGTGATCGAATTCCAAGTCGAACTCCTGGAGAATGACAATCCACTTGGAGTATTTTCCACCCAGCAATTGACGTGTCAAAATATGTTGCATGGGGTTACAATGTGAAATCACTGTAGTTTTCCTGGAGAGAATATAATGGCGAAAACGTTGAACCGCTTGAAAAGCAGCCAAAGCTAGCTTTTCAACATGTTGGTACTTGATTTCAGTAGAAGTGAGACTTCGACTCAGGTAATATATAACATGTTCATCATGTGCATCATCTTCTTGAACAAGAACTATGCCGATAGTATACTTAGAAGCAGCTAGATAAAGAAAGTAATCCCGACTATAATCAGAAGGAAAAAGAAGTGGAGCTTTCATGAGGGATAATTTCAAAGCTTCAAAAGCATCGTTGGCAACTTTATCCCAGACAAACTCTGAACCTTTCTTTAGAAGACGTGTGAAACCACGAGTAATCTCAGCGTAATTAGGGATGAAACGAAAAAGAAAGTTTGCTTTCCCCTGCAAACTTTGTAACTGGTGCAAAGAAGAAGGAGGAGGGAGATTAAGAATCGCCTCAACCTTAATAGGGTCTACCCGGATCCCGTGACGTGAAACAATGAAACCGAGGAGACGGTCGGACTCTATGCAAAAGACACATTTATGAGGATTCAGGCGAATGCGATAGAACCGACAACGAACGAAAATTTCTCGAAGATGATTAGGGTGATCAACTCGATGTAAAGAATGAGCTGGCAAGTCATCCAAATAAGGTTGAACAATATGCTTGATATCATGAAACGCGTAAGACATAGCACGTTGAAACGTTGCACCTGCATTCTTAAGACCGAAGGGAAGTTTTCTATAGGCGAAAGTACCCCAAGGACAAATAAAAGTAGTTTTATGTTGGTCCTCAGGAGAAATGTTAATTTGATTATAGCCGAAAAATCCATCCATGAGGGAAAAGATTTCACTGCTAGCATAGTCATCGACGATCTGGTCAATGAAAGGGGTTGGAAAATTGTCCTTTGGATAGGCTTTGTTAATATCCCGATAATCAACAAAAACACGTATACTACCACCTTTCTTATCAATCGGTACAGGGTTGGAAATCCATTCTGTCAAAGACACGGGATAAATAAAACCGGCTTTAAGAAGTTTTTCAACTTCGAGTTTGATAGCTGTCGCTTTACGTGGATGGACAGGACGGAGGCGCTGCCAGACTGGTTTAGCTCTGAGGTATTTCTTAATTTCATGGACAACAATGGCAGGGTCGATACCTGGCATCTCTTCGTAACTCTAGGCAAAGATATCACGAAATTCTTTAAACAAGGAAGTATAAGTGACAATTTCTTCAGAAGAACACGAAGCTCCAATATGAACATTTTCAACTATCCCAGGTTTAACTGAAATATCAATGGGTATTGTGGGAGAAATGTTACTGAGGTTCCCTTCTGCAAACACATCACGTGTAGATCTAGGAACAGTCGATATGACAACAACAGTCGACGGAGTCAAAATCCGTTGATAATTCTCGAGAGTGTGTTGTTCCAGAAACAGTATGGAGCGATGATGCCCATCGTCCCAAGGGGTGTCATCCATGACGGACATGATCATCTCGTCAGTGGGGAAGATGACACGGAAAGGATCAGGAGACAACTCATTAGAAGAGGGTATAGAAGGTGTTGCCGATTGAATCTCATGATAAGCAGACTCGACCAGACTTAACGGCATGACGTCGCCGAAATGATTATGATCTCAAGGATCAGGGACTATCCAAGGGTCGGCAGACACAGGAAGTTCATGAGGTACAGTAGAGATCATATTAATAGAAGCAACTGATGGGTGTGGAATATTGGGTGGTGGTGGTATGGGAAAAGTACCCATTAACGAAGATTCTTTTAAAAGACCTACTCCAACATTCTCGTAACCCGGTGGGGTTTTAGCTATGAACGGCACGTTGCCAGTGAGAGTATCGACATTAAAGAAGGCAAGTTGATCAACCATAACAACTTTTCCCCGGTGAGGAAATCATACGACATGAAAAAGTGTTGACACAACAACACACATAGAATCGACCCAGCTATGACCAAGTAGAAGATTATAATCCAGGGGAGCATTGAAAAATTCCACTTCAACTTGGACTATCTTACCTTTGAGAGTAACAGGAAACGATGGAAGAAGACCGTAAGGCTTAAAACTAGAGCCATTGAAGGCTCTCAAATTATTTTGTGATTCATTTAAAGGAGGAGAACCAATGGCTTTCCAACAAGTAAAAGACATTACACACGTAGAGGCACCCTCATCAATAACAGTCCGACAAATGCTCTTGTCGACGACAACAACTTGTATCTAAAACACAAGTTGTGGGGGTCACCTTGGAATATGGTCTTCCAAGTCAAAGACTATCAAATTCATATCCATTGGATCAATTCCACCTATAGCTTTCAACAGAGCCCTTCGTTGTGCAGGACAAGATTGAAGGACTTCAAGGGCCGACATCACTGAAGGTGCTTGGGCTAGATCTTCGACTATGCTATAGTTCTGGGCCGCACAAGCATGAGGATTGAAGGTTGATTTCTTAATGACACCTTTCAAGGGTGGTCGAATAACTGTATCAAGGTTCAGTTGTTTGAGATGAAGAGGACCGTTCGTGGGTGGATTCGGTGGAGAGGGTTGTACCAAATCAGGAGGTAAATCATCAACCTTCTCCTTACATGGAGTATAGTCTTTAGCTCTAGTGGTAAGTGCAACGTTGTCTTTCTTGGAATCACCAGTGCACATCAAAACATATTATGTTGTAGAAGTAGAGGGTTGGTCGTGGATGACCAACGAAGCCTGTTGTTGAGACGGGAAGGGTTGAGACAAGACTGTCGGCGTAGAGGGTTTTGGCGTTCCTTGAAGGAACTTAGTAACCTCGGCACGTCTCAGACAATCCTTTGTGTAGTGATCGTCACCACAGATAAGGCAAGGGTAGCATGGTTTGCACTTATCCTGATCTTCAATAGGAGGAGTTTTAGTTTGCTCATTTTGATTATTATTTTTACTCTCCTTATTCTTGCCTCTCCCTTTCTTGGATTTATTTTTACCGGTCGGCGTAGATTGAACAACGTTCACTTCAGAGGTTTTACCGGTGGGAGGAGCAGGAAACAGAGCACTTTGAACATTAGAAGAATTGGATTTATGGGTTGTAGTTGAAATAGAATGTGAGTGGGTATGAGTGGTACCAATCACACCATGAGCTGCATGTGAGGCAGCTGGAGCAGTTGAAGTGCTGGAAGTACTAGGACGAGGTAGTTCAGGTAGTAAATTGTAGAGTGTTCCTGTTGCGAATAGACAAGATCAAGATACTGAGCGCGACTTATAGCCTGCTCCTCTGTAACAACACCACCCATAGCAATGTCTTTACCAATTTCATTTACGAAAGATTTTGTAAACCATTATGCCAGTAACTGATCAAGGAGTTCAAGTTTGATGAGACGTCGTCTCCTTCGCCACTCATGAATATGATCTGAAATATGAGTGCCTTTAGTTTGTTTGAAAGAGGTCAAGATCTCAGTCCCAGTATCATAACGGATCGGTAACTGGTAATGTGTCAGAAAATACATATCTAGAGTGTTGAAATCAGAAAAGAAACCTCGTGGCAATTCAATATACCACTTTGCAGCCGAATCAGTAAGGGTTCGTTGAAAAAGATGTAGACAAATGGAGGCATCCATCAGTGAGTTGGATGAACACCATAAATGAAAATTCATGACATGATTATTTGGGTCCTCTCCTGCCTTGCCATTGAATTTCAGAATATTCGATGGGAGCTTAGAAGGAATAGCAGGCCATTGGGGAGAGTGACGACTAGGATCGTTTAGAATCCTAGACAAATCTGGAAAATCCAAGGTAGCAAGAAAAGGTAACTGTCGGTTTACCTGTGGGTATGGATGGCTCTGGGGTGGAAGCCCCATCGGCAGACCAGTAGGACCATAAGCAGACTGTTCGTAGAGGGAAGACCCTGGCTGATTCGGTGGTGGCCGGATAGGGTAGTAGCCCCAAGGATTGTAACCTTGAGTTTGAGTAGGGACATGAGGTTGAGTAGTTTGACCCAAACCCTAAATAGGATTAGTTACACCTGGATATGGTTGGCCTACAGGAGGGACAGTTTCCTGCCCCCCAACATTTTGAGGAAAGTTTTGTAAAAGTTGATTCCAATACTGGGCCAACTCAGGAGGGATATTTTGTCCAAAAGGGGAGGTTGGTCCCCCTACCGTAGGTATAGTTCCACCTAGAAGTTGTGTACCAACCGTAGGTTGCGTAGTAACTGTGTTGTGTCCGGGAAAAGGAAAAGGAACCGTACCACCCTATCCACCAACAGGAATCTGCAATTTTGGTGCAACCGTCGGGATAGTGCCACTAGGATTAGGATTGCCAGTAGGAAACTGAGGGAGTGTCGGGATAAAACCAGGAATAGGATGCCCAGGAAACGGAGGACCACCTGGAGAACCGGCTGGGGTTTGTGGAGGTGTTGGATTGGAAGCATTCAACAAAGCATTCAATGCATGGTAACCGGGTGGTAACGTCGGGATGACATCAGGTGTTCTCTGGGTATTGATAGGAGCAAGAGTAGTCGCAGGAATTTTGGTTTGGACACTCGTAGTATTCGTGAGATGGGCCATCTCGAGAGGGAGAACAAAGTGATAAGTGGTAGTCTCTGGTGCAGTTTCTGTCTCAGAAGACATAGGAGGGTTGATTTCGTAGACAAGAGGTGACTCAGTACCAAAAAGGACTCGTCGGAAATCACCAGACCAAAAAGGATCTTGGCGTACTACACCATGAGAAGGCCCAACGATTGATTCAGAAGATGTAACAACAGCTTCTTTAGAAGGATTTAATCGCCCAAAAGGTCGTTCACCATGACGAATGCGATAGTCCTCTATAGTATTGGTAATTCGAAAATCTCCTAGAGAATCAGTGTGTTCTACCTGTGGAGGTGGTGTAGAAACATCTTGGACTTCACTTATGTCCACGTGTGGTGGAGTAACAACTGGGACTTCACTCTGACGAGGAGAGCCCTCAGGGGTACCCTCAGGTGTTGCTGTATGCAAGGGTTGTGAAGCGTCCGGATGTTTTGGGGACAAACCTTGCATCCTTTGTGAACATGATGGGGGAGAAATTGTAAACAAGTAACAAACTCCACAAAGAAAATCCTATGGTCAACTTTGAGAAACAAACAACACAAACTAGTAAACAAAATCTAGAAGCAATCACCAAGCAAACAATACCTTCTAATATCGAAGCCACTAGTTGGTGATGAAATCCAACGTCGCAACAACGAGACGAGAAGGGGCGGGGCTAAGGTGGAAAAGTTATGTTGACGACCTGTTTAACAGACTTACACCCTGGTGAAATCTTCCACACATAATCGTGGGTATACCCTCCAAGGAGCCCGAGTGAGTTTGATCAACGTCAATTCCAGGTACCGTGAAGACTTTCCCCTCCACGGTCACCTTGGGTAAGAACCTAGAGAGATAGGCAACTAAGGTCACCACCAACAACAGTAAAGCCTGGGGGAATAGTTGTCAGTCCAATCCACATGCAAGGGCAGGGTATCTAGCCCGAAATCAACTCAAAAGGCTTCCACTCATCATTGTGGGTATACCTCGGAGTGATCCCCATAATACGTGCAATCTCTACACCGATGTCAACAAAACAGGGTTAGTAACTCTGCCAACACCAATGCGACCTAGTGCTTGACCCTTGTGTTAGAAAGGCTTCCCAAGACAGTATGCTACAAATGGAATTTAACACTCCCTAACTCAAGATGCTATTGTGTGTTTTGAGCTTTTGGAGAGTGTATCTCTCTTCCTACTACAAAGCACTAGCCTAGCTAAATGTTGGTGTAAAAGATCCCTAGAAAAGAGTTCTAGATAGATTTTAAGATTACGCAATGTTTTTAAAAGCTGTTGTTTACTCAAAGGTAACGGAAGTGAAACTCATGTTGTGTGACTCTGACCCAAATAATGCAAGGATGATGATTAAATATGACTTGTTTCATTCCATGAATCCTATTTATGGGAAAGAGAGAAAATTTTCCAAATCAACTCAATACTACTATGCAATGCACAATTTCCTTTCAGATGTCAATGCAAACAATCATATATCAATGAACAATCTCTATATGTATTTTTCAAGTACTTCAATAAACTCTAAAATTTGGTTTTTTCAATGTTTTCTAAAAGAAACAAAAACAAAGTTTTTGAAAGAAAATATTATTGTTCACTTTACAAAAAGAATTCTCACTATATCAATGAGAAATCATAAAACCAAATCATAAAGAATCAATCAACAACAACCCAATCACTTCTTTCAATGAAAGTAAAAACAAAAATCAAACCAATGAGTCTTCTCAATGCGAATGAATACGTTCTTTCGAATCAACAAGCAAAAGAGAAAAAATCAAACACCTAACTCTCAATCAATCACTGGTTCTCAGCCAATCAAACACACTCAACTCCAAAAGTTAGAGAGAATGAAATTGCCAATAAGAGATAAGAAATGAAAGTCAAGCTTCAAAAAACAAGAAACACCTTGAAACCCTAAAATAGTTCAAGCATGCAAACTAAAGCAAGAGATGTATCAATCAATGATCCAATAAGCCTATCAGGGGTGAATCAACTGATCTGAGCAGTCAAAACTCAAATTCAAAATTTTAAAAAATCTTGCTCGTAGGCAAGTAGTGGAACACAATGCGAGAAGATAGTATTCTCGCAGGCCACCTTGAAGTAAGGTGCGAGGTGTTCGCACTGGACCCTATGTGCAGGGTGCGAACTTGACCAATTCTCGCAGGCTGCTGTTAAATGCAGTGCGAGAAGTCCTGAAGATGATAAAAATTTTGAAAGTAAAAGAAAAATTGACAAAGGCTTATAGACCCAGGAGGTCTCTCAGGATATCCTGAGGACTCAGAGACTGACAAGACAAGAGAAAAATGGAACCAGAGCAAATGGCCACAGAAAATACAAAAAACCACCAAAAAATGGGATATGATCCCCAGTGGAGTCGCCAATTTTGTTTCAGGATTAATCCGTAAGTGTAGACACAAACCGATCTCCCTAGAGCCACTTGGATCTAGAACAAAGCAGGACAGAATAATAATCTTTCCCTATATTTATACTATTGAATGAACTAGGAAGCAATGATCATGTACATACCTTATGAAAGCTTCCTTGGGTCTCTGTTGCACCAATTTTGCTCCAATTCTCTTGCACCGTCAAGACCACAACAGTACAAACCAATCGAAGTGAAGACAATTCAATATATTCAATAGCTAATCTATACATATGATCAAGGATTTATGTAATAAAGTGACATTGGCTTTATGGGAAAGAGACATATTACTGTATTAAATTGATAGAAAGTAAGACTTACAACCTGAGACTTGATTTTGTAGATCTCCTTTCAATGGGTCCTAGCTCTGACATACACACTTTCTCATGCATGAAGAAGATCAACCACTTTTGATACCTTGCTGGTGTCTCTAGCTATTGTGGCATCAGTCCTTCATACAATCTTGCACTAATTCTCCAATCAATCTCTTGCTAGTTTTCTTCTAACCTTTTCAATGAGAAATCCCCTCAATATATAGGAGACAATAGATTAGTTACTTGGATAGGAATGATCCCAAGATATCATGAAAACCAGTACTTAGATAACCATTTGAAAGCCAACTCATCCTTCTAGAAGATTCCCTTCTAGAAAGTTCGAGAATTTATCTTTTTCCTTCCTTTAGAAGATGTTCACACCCTGATAGTTAGGTACAGTGTGAACCCCTCGCATCCTAGCTTAATGCAGCATGCGAGAATCATGCATTCTCGCAGGCAAATAAAAAAGTAGCCTGCGAACCTTCTTTAAAAATATGATTTCTGGAAGCAGACAAAGGTAACTTTTCTCAGGAAAGTGTTCTTAGTGAAGAGCTTGATTCCTCCATCATCATTGCATCATCATGATAACCAAAATTGTGAATAACAAGGGAGGATTTGAAAATCGGGAGATCGTGACTCAAGAGAGTTGGGTGACTTGAAAATAGAACACCTGAGGTTCCGAAGCACTAAGTGCCTTTTGTTAGGCATGCGGTCATAGCCTATGGTTGCATGAAAGAATATTGTGCCTTGTTCTTGTTCACGTAGTTGGGGTTTCATTAGGGCATGTAGATCAGATAGCAAGACTCCACCAGGGAATCGAAGAGTTGATTCATCTTGATAGAGAGAAGAACAATCCTTGACTGGGAGGTTAGCGGACCCTACTGAGGTAGAGGCAGAGGTAGGGGGTCTGCACCATGTGGTATCAGAGCTCAGATTTTTAATTTCTGTAGCAGAGAGGAGATAAAGAGAGATAATTTGATACCATAAAGTGGTATTAGAGGTTCATATGTATGCAACAGGTGAAGGAAGATAGGTTATTGATGCTCTGTGCATGGAGATCTATTTGCAAGAAAGCAAAAAATATTTGAAAGTCAGGTGAGCATAGGAGAAGATGGAGATGATCTCGGTTGCAGAGTGAACATCAGACTTTCCAGGAGGGCAGGTAGAAGGTAGAAGGAAGAAGATGGCTATTGAAGGCCATAAACGTGGTCCAAGAGAAGACTGCCAGCAGAAAAGAAAGGTTGAGATAGAAAGAGATCTCAGCAAGATAAGGGCACAAATGGAGAGGATTGCATTTAAAATGCAACAAGATGTGAAAGTACATTGGGTGTATGAATGGCCCATGAAGAAGAAGGTAAAATGGTCGATTAAGAAATTTTTGGCAAAGGGACAACAAAGGTTGTTAAGAGGATGGATGAGGTATGTTGAAATCCTTATAGATGAAGAGGAAGTGGTTCACATCTGTGATCTAGAAGCTGGGAAGAGTCTCAGTGATGAGGAGGAGAAGAGATTAAAGAAGGGTCTCAGAATCCAGGTGGGCAGTAATGAAAGTTTAGATTTCTAGGTAGGAAATGAGATGAGATCATTGGAGGATATCATAGACTTCCATATGGGCAGGACAAAAATACCATATTGCCAGGTGGGCAAGGGAGAAGAGAAGAGACTGTCTAACAGTCCCATGAATTCAGAAGTGAGTTCATATCAGCAAGAGGAGCTGACAGAGAAGGGTCAGAAATACATTTTGATCATTGTAGAAATTGAGGTATTCCTGCCACATAGCCCAATTAAGGCCAGATCTTGTGTTGCAAAGGCAACAACAGAAGAAGAACAACCAGTATTGATTTTCATAGAGGAAGAAGAGAAGAAATAGACACGGATGTTTTCCCCAGCAGAAGGGAAGATAATTCAACAAAATTGCTCAAAATGTTCAGCCAGGAAGATGAACAAGGGATAACTACAGTACTGGAGGTTGCAGAAGAAAAAGCAGAAGAGTAAGAAGCAGAAAACAAAGATTTTGTTGATCTATGTGAAGAATTGGAAGCCCTATATAGAAGGGTAATGGTGCAAAGTCATCACATCCAATAGATCAGGTTGGAGACAGATGGAGCATACCACCCAAGGAGCAGTTGGAGGAAGCTAGAGATATGTCAGAAGGGGAATTGGCAGAAGCTAAGTTGTCAGAAGGAGAGGTTGAGCAGGAGCTTAGTGATAATACTGTAGAAATGAAGTTTGCAGTAGGGTGGCAAGCTAAGGCCACAAGAGATGAAGAAAATAGCAAGGGGTATTGCGTTGATCTACCCATCGACAAGGAGGAAGTGCAGCCGAGAAGACTGCATAAGTAAAACCAACCATTGGAGCAACTGGAGAAGGTAATTGAGGAAATTAGAAAGATGATGTTGAGGTCAGTGCAAGAATTTTCCAGTAGGGAGAAGCTGAACAGAGGGAAGCCTACCAGAGTAGCAGGGAAGCAGCAGTAGCAGCAAAGAAGTGGAGCAAATGGACAACTCCAATGAACAATTTTGGATGCAGGTGGATTTCAACATAACTAGGGAGCTCATGATTTTTTTGCAGAATTGGAGTATGATGTAGGATCATCACTCCACATCAACAATGTGCTAGCTAGCCATCACATTCAGGGTGCATTCAATGAAGGACAAAGGCATCAGACCTCATTTAAAAATTTGAATTTTGATTTAAATGTTTGTAAGGATGAAGATCTAGATCCGATCCGGACTAGACAACCATTGAATGTAATTCAATGTAAATTAATGAGAGTAGGTATCTTGGAGGGAAGGCTCGAGGAACCCCTCTTTTGTAAAATATATTTGTATCATAATATTCATTAGAAAAAAAGGTTAGAAAGGCAGATGAGAAAAAAAGGAGAGAGATGAGATTCTATTGCAGTCCAGTATTTTTAACCATTGTACAGACATTCAGATTAATACAAAAAAGCAGTTTTTCTTACATGATATTTTGTGTGTGTTTATGTGTTTGTGAATGAATGCACTTTATTCTTTTATGTGTTATGTTTTAGATGTATTTTAGGTTCCATATACATGGATAGACATAATTTACTATCTGTGAGTTTCTTTGATTTCAGTCTAGGTTCTTTGTGGCTTCATGAAAGGGGTTGCATGGCAGAGTGTTGAGGACTCTGTAAGCTAGTGCAAGTGTGCACATCCGAGTCCTATGGAATTCAGGAAAGAACATGCCAGGAGGGTGCATTAGAAGAAGTTATAGACTCAGGAAAAAGCCTCACAGTTACTAAATACTTTGGAGGTGAAGAATGTGCAGAGGAAGGCACTGAGAGACAAAATCACTAAGGATTATGTGAAACTCTTCCAGGAGGGCATCGAGCGAGTGCAAGTAGTGCACTAAGGAACTATGTTTCAAGTTATGTGATAAGAAGAGTGTCCATGGGAAGACACTTACATATTTTTTGAATACTCTATCGGCTCGGCAATGTGTGTTTGAGCAGAAGTTGCCAGGAGGGCACTTATATCCTTTCAAGGAGAGAAAGGAACAGAGTTTTTGAATACTCTAGAGGAAGACCTATGCAAGGAGTGAACCAGACCAACACTCAGATGAAGTGTTGAAAGGTAGCCATTTGAGGGCTCGTCAAGCACAAGGAGTGTGCGTAGAGGAGAATTATTTCCAAGTTCGTAATCTCAGGAGAGATAGCACAAGAAGTGTGTGAAAAGTGGACTATTCTAAGTGGAGAAGCTCAAGAAAGACAATGCAAGTTTGCACATAGAGAGTGAGTACATGCTAGAGCCAAGGTCGAGTTTCGTAGCCAAAGCTCAGGAAGGATAGCATTTTTAGAACACAGGTGAGGCCTAAAGACGTCAAGGCTTGCAGAGGAAGCAAAGGTTGAGGCCTTTGAAGCATCGATACCTTTCAAGTCTGGGAAGAAAGGTGCAAAAGATCAAGAGGAGGAGAAAAATTGTCATTGGATTGAGCAAGGGGAATACATGGATTGTTGGAACCCACGTCCAGACAATGAAGAATGCACATGGGAAGAGATCATCTATGAACTGTCATATTTGAGCACAGAGGACCAACAAACATTGGATCTGGAGGAAGATGCATGAGGATTAACCCTTGTGTATGCAGGGGAGTGGACTCGGGAAAGTACCAAAGTTCGGAAACGATCATAATAGTCCATTGTCAGAGGTGGCAGGTGGAGAGGGATTGACATTTCATTGACTCACGCATTAGAGAATTCAATGGGAAGAGTTTTAAGAACTCGCGATTTAATCTGAGTCGTCAGATCGTAGGAGTAACCGTGACAGTTGATTTGGAGCGGATATCGGAGAATCGGGAATCAGGATAGAAGGGAGGAAGGTGCCTCCAAAAGTCTTGAAATTCAAAGTCCCGATTCGGGTGAGAATATATGAACCGTCGGATCTTGGAGCATCAGGAGTTGTTGATCAGATGCGGGAGAATTTCAGGAGTTCAAGGATCGGGCTTTCAAGGAGAAAGTGTTGGACTAAGTTTCGATTTCACAAGTTGCGAAATCTCGATGCGCTCGGAGGATTGGCCCTAGGTCATGGTGAATGGTCAGATGGGAGGAAGGTAAGGGAGGATCTAGCATAGGCTAGGCATTTAAAACTGGATATCGGGATTTCAGGGAATGAAGAAATGGAGTTGACTCAAATTCATTTCCCCGACACGCAAAATCATGAAACAATCGCAGTCATCGATCGAGTATTCGAAAATTGGGAGATTGGGACTCAAGAGAGTTGGGTGACTTGGAAACGGAACACCTGAGGTCCCAAAGAAAAAAATTCCTTTTGTTAGGTGTGCAGTCACAGTCTATGGTCGTGTGAAGGAATCTCACACCTTATTCTTGTTCATGGAGGTGGGGTTTCATTAGGTCTTGTGGATCAGATAGCAGGATTCCACTAGGAAATCAAAGACTTTCTTCAACTCGATAGAGAGAAGAATGATCCTTGACTGAGAGGTCAACAAACCCTACCAAGGTAGAGGCAAAGGTAGGTGGTCTGCACCAATAAAGTTGAGTTGAAATTGAAGTCTCAAGTCTAGTTCTATTTTAGAACTAAATTATACCAGTCTCAGGTCTATTTCTAAGTTCGAACTAAAGTATGAAGCTAAGTTATGATTAGCTCATGCAAACAGGTTATTTTTTCGAGTCTCTCCTCTTCAGCTTATATAAGCAGAGGTAAACCCCTCTCTTCAACATAGTTTTGATATGCAAGTTAAGGGAGAAGAAATAGAGGATCATATTAGTGATAAAGAGGAAACATACCAAAGAAGAATATCAATCTTGTATATCAACAATAAAAGCAACACATCAGAGGTGTATTTCAGCAAGGTCTCTTAGGTCTTTGTCAACTCAAAGTCATCTTGGCAAGCTCTTTAAGAGCAGAACATTCATGGTGGATATTTTTAAATGATCTTACATTATTAATGCAATAAAGGAATATCGTTTGTTGGGGTTGTTCTCCCTATACAGGGTTTCCCCAAGGTATATGTATTGTTGATGTGCATGCTTACTTATCTACATAGTTATTTCTATTTGGTTATGATTTGGTATTGTTGAAGTGTATTAAGCTAGAATCAAAGTGTTGAAGAAAATAAAAGAATCAATCCGCATAAGAAATCAAGCTCATAATTTAACAGAAATACCTCCCTATGTTGTATGGGGCATGTATTGTGGGTGCTAAGAGCTACATTGTCATAAAAAAACTCAACAATGACACACTTTATTGATAAAATTATTTCTATGAGATTGAGAGACTAGCCTAAGTATTATTCATTTCTTCCTCACCTTGGTAGTGGGGGTGGCCTGTTGTAGAAAAACTAAGTGAAACAAAGCCTACGGTTAGGTGGAAAATCACTCTACCTACATCAGTTGGCTGGTATGGAATATTAAAACAAGTAATTTTCTTATTTGTGTTCTAAAAATTATTATGTATATACATATAATAAAATTTGGATGGATTGTAGAGAAATAAAGAAATAATAATCTATGTGTTTTGGAAGTTATCTGTACTTCCTATGTAGTTTCAATAAGTAAATATTGGTTAAGAGAACAATATTGATATCTCTTTTGTATTTTTCTATGTGTTTCAATTATTCATCTTTGTTTGAAAATGAATTGTACAAAAAACATCTTGTAGGTAGCTAATTCAATTATTTTTTTATTGTCTGCACTATTACTTCTAGTATAACTTAGAGGATTAGTGATTTTCATCTTACTTTTTTCTTTGATCACTCTCTTATGAATCATTTTACTATTATATTTAAGTTGAACCAAACCTATCCAATAATTTATAGAAAAAATTCACCTGGCTCAACGATGAGGGTATAAGTATATACATCGATCACTTCAACTCTCTCTCCAACCTTGAATTTAGCAATGGAGGAAAAAAATCTTGTATCACTCATTTTGAAGAGGATTGACTCACCCAAGCTAGCGATGGGATGAAAATAGAGGGAATCATGTAGTTTGATGAGAGGATTATACTTTTATGAGGAAACCAAATTACCCAACTTAGCCATGAAACCAAATAGAGGGTATACCAACTATATACCAACGATCTCTTCACTCTCCATCATTGTTTTGTTTTCTTTGAATTTCTCCCATGGCTACCATTGAGGTGAATATTGTTGTGTTAAAGAGATACTTTTTTAGTGTATAAGATATCCAATTCATGTGATATCATCTTCCTTCACTCCTATACCAATATCCTTTGGATGTTCTTATGCTCTTCGTTCATGGTGCCATATCCTTCAAGCTATGTGAGCAATGTTTTTTATTATTATCAAAACAACTGTACATTTAAGAGTATCAGTTCATGAAAAAGATTGTTACATTTATGTTGAGAGATTAGTTTTATAAATACACTCCTTACTATTGTTTTTTTTTAAAAGAAACATTTGGATTTAGTCTCAACCACTCAACATATCAGTACTTAGCACATTTGAACAAACCCATTTCATTTCGGTTGAAATATTAGTTCTATAAATTTAAGGTTAAACTTCCAATGTTACCGTAGATTTTGCTTCTTCTTTTTTTTAGGAACATTTGTGTTTCGAGTTAGCTTCTTTACATATTAGTATTTGAAAAATTTCACACTTTTCTATTTTTCACTTTCTTGTTTTCTACAAAAGCATGTGTATGGAGTTTGAACTTTGGGAGCTTATGTTTTGTATATAGTCCACTCAAATTGAATGTTGGCAATGACCATCTAGACTTGTAGTAGGTTACTACGTGATTTGTGAGTTCAAGTCAATCTGATGCGAGCTTCAACGAATTGGAGTCAACACCTAAGCTTATGGTTTGCATTCAATGTTCTCAAATTGAATGTTGTCAGCAACTTTCAAACTTGTAGCCTCTTCCATGACTATAAAAGGCAATAAAATCATTGAAAAGGTCCTCTCGGATGTTTTTTATGCCTTGAAAACTTTATTGATGTAGAATAAGGAGAGAAGCTGGTGAGTAGAAAGGAGAATCAATAAGAGGTTGTATATCAATCAGTTTTCTTAAAATTTGTTATGCATTCAATGTAGGAAGAGACTCATGATTTTCCTCCATCTTCATAGTCTACAATTTCAGAAGAGGTAATAAATCCGAAAGTTCTTCGAAGGCATTTTCTACATGATTTACAAAAGGGGAGTGTTTATCCTCTTCTATCAATCAGTAGTCACATTTTTCCTAGAATTTTGTAAATGGCGATGACTTGGATGGTGGTACAGATAGATTTCATCTTCATCGACAAGTATCTTCCCAGGTAGATGGGGACAATGTTTTTGGGGGTAGAAGGCATGGTAGTAGACACAAAATTAAATTTTATGTTGTTAATGAAGAAAGGAATGTTAGTGAGAAACAATGTCCTCAAAACTATGTTCAGAAGAATTCAGAAAACCTTTGAAATCCTAGTAATGAAGGTTTCCTAAGGTTTGTTTTTGGAATTTCACAACTTACAAATGATCCTTGGTAGTGACATTATGGTTTTCAATAATGAAAATCATGTGGCCATTAGTTTGCATTTATGGTATGTGGATTGGTAGGTAACGCAATTAATGTGGCACTTGATAATGTAATGATATGTCAAAGTGTGCTAATATTTTGGTGGTTCGAGTGAATGTTCATGAACAAGTAGAAAGACTGATATTGAATAAGGATTTCACTTTTAGTCTTGTACTAGAGAAGGGGATTTTATAATTAGTATTATATTTAATTGTTGAGTTGGTGAATTAAATTATTAATTATCCCACCATATTGACTATCGATCGAGCACTAGGGGTGGTTGGATATGTTACAAGTGGTATTAGAGAATGATTATACCACTAGGGGTTCTATGGGCTCAATAAAGAATCATATCCATTGAATACACCATTTCAAGTGCATTCTGGAATTACATTTCAAAGACATGGAAAATTATGTGATTTTAAGCTTACCACCCAAATGTTGCAAGTGATATCAGTTGGTACATAGTCTTATTTGTATCTAAGAATTTACTTCGATGGAATAACCTATAAATGTTTAGGTGAACTTGAATTCAGAGGCAAGATAAGTTAAATATGTTATGTTGGGAGAATGAGCACCTTTCTTTTTGAAAAGTCATCATGAGCATCTTATGTGTTATCACTTGCTAATTTGTATTAATTTTTCCCAAAGCGTGTTGTCCTTGTGCTATTTTTCCACTCAGATTTTCAAAATTTTCACCAGCTCCGTCAAGCTCCCATCACCTTAACCCTCCACTCAACTGATCATCCAAAATAGTCATGTCCTCCATGATTCAAAAATTTGGTGAATATCCCAAACCTATTCCTAGCTTAACGCTTATCTAAATCCCTTAGTTTCATCACTTCATTCATTTTTTACCCTCATTTTCATATTCGTGTTGAAAATAAAAAATATTCCTTTTATTAAGTAGCCTTATCCTATCCACAAAGTCATGTGTTAAGCCTCATAAGCCCAAAGTCCTTAGAAAATAGAAAAAGGGTTTATTATTAATAATATAAATATTTTTATATTAAAATATTTAATCCAATATTTAATTTATGGAATCACGTCAAATCATGGGCACGAATCTCAATTTATAGTGTGGAAAAGTCAAAGGTTGGATGGAGGGTGCACATACATATCAAGGATTGAAATAGCGAGGAGGTTAATTATGTGAATGTGGACCGGGGAAAACTATCGTGGTTTCTTTTGTGGACACGTGTTTTTACGTGGAGAATATCGAGGGTAAAAGAAGTTTAAATTAAACCACTCCATCCTAAGACAGATGTAATAAATGCACCATTTATCATATGTTTAATGTGCGGCATTTTTTCAAGAGTTCATTTCAACAACAATTATGTAATTTCTAATAAATGAAATTCCTCCTCACAGTGAAAAGGTTTTACGGAGGTAAGATTTAAGTTTTACAAATTAAAGAAATTAATGTTTATTTCCATGCAAAATATTTAAATGGGAAGATGCACTTGAACGAAGACTTATAATTCTTTATCCAAAGATTTACAGAAGTAAAAGAAGAAGATAAAAGGTATTTTACCAAAGATGGTAAACTTGAAAAAACACACAGTAAATGTTTTTCAACAGTGAAACCGTAAATCGGAAAAACATTGCACAGTATTGAAAAAACACACAGTAAATGTTTTTCCACATCGAAACGGTAAATCGGAAAAACATTACACAGTAAATGTTTTTCCACAGTGAAATGGTAAATTGGAAAAACATTACACAGTAAATGTTTTTCATAGGGAAATAGTAACAGTAAATGTTTTTTACAGTGAAATGGTGAATTGGGCCAAACAAGACATGGTTTTAAAGAACTGTGGGCATGAACTAAATTATGGAAATTTAATTCTACAGGATAGAAAATATTTGGGAATTATTTTTATTTCAAATATATTATTCCCAAATGTTTAATGAAAATATGGATAAATTCAATTATATTTCAAAGTGTATGAGTGACATTACAAAGAGAACATGGCAGAGGAAGGAGATGGAGCGTCAGAGGAATCTTAAGGGATCATGAAACGTTGTTGGTTTTTTTTTTTTTTGAAAAATGACATTTGTAATCATTGTAGAAGCTATAACGTTTCATTTCAGTTATTGTAACCAATTGCACACTAAAGGAACTCGAATTGTTTAATTATTAGAGGTTCTGAGTGTATTAGGGGTTGGCAGAAGTACAAGGGCACAATTCTAGTTGTTCTGAACTCCATTGTAATTTTCTGGAGCTGAATTGAATACATATGCAGATGCTTTGAAGTCTCTATGAAAATATTACAATGGTGGTGATATGAGTTTTGTCTTCCTTCATTATATGTACTTCCTGTGTTATTTTATTTTATTTGTGTCTTCTTCTGTTTAAATTGGAGAGTTAAAGGCCCAAAATTCATCTTATGATTCTCTTGGCTTAGCAATTTAAATTGTGTGTATTTCTTCTTAACTAATTCATAATTCATTTCAGTAATGCTCTGATGCAGTTATTTTTTTTCTCCTTCCTCATACACCTTGCTCAAATTCAATTTATAACTCAGATTCATTGCTTCATTTCACCTTTATCCTCTGGAGAGTTCTATTGGCCAGTCAATTTTTTCATTCATTTTCAGAATTTTGACTCCATAGCCCTGAGTGTCCCTACTCTTCTTGGCCAACAAATTTTATAAAAAACCCCAAAACAAACTAAATATAACCACAGATTATCAAAGAAATATCAAGTAACACAAGAGATCTCTCTCTGAGTTGAACAGGCTAGTGCTTCAACTCTAAAGTAGGTTGAAATAGTTATGTCTATCATTTTTCTATCAACTAGACAAAATTTACAGAGTGCTACCATTCTAGCGTCGTTGTCGAGAACAAAATTAAAAATGTTTCCATGGGAAAGAACAACATGGTTGATTTCTAAGGTCTGAGAGCAATAGACACTTGGGCACATATTGGTTGTATTCCTGCTATGGCGACTCTACACATCAGAAAATCAGTTTGAAGGTGATTCCACTGGTAGAAGAATCCGAAAAATTTAATTTTCAATGGCGACTCCACTCTCAATGCAGAATCTAGATTCCAAAACATTATTGGTGACTCCACTCAATATTCAAATGTAATTCAGAGACTCCACTGGAAAATGAGATCTCTTAATAGAGGTATGAAAAGACATTATGGAAGAAAACAAGTACTTAAAATTGGATTTTTTCCAAGGCATTTTATTGTTTGTTATAAGTTKCCTCTACTCCTTCCTTAAACATGCCAAACAAATTTTTATTTACCTATTGCATTCTAATGATGATCATGAGAATCTTGCAATTGTATATCCTCCTCTTAAAKTTTTACATGCGTATCCTCATTGTATCACTGATTTTGATAAAACAAATCCATCTGGGCCATGTGATGACCATAACCAAGTTGATGAGCCTCATGAAACTAGGGTTGATATTTCATCTCCTGCACTTGATCCAACACCCTCCAAGACTTATCATATATACAGACCCTTAAAGTTACCCCACATCCTTCATGATTTTCCTCCAAAACACTATGAGTACCTACCTATGTTTGATGGGGAACCTGATACCATCTAAGATGAAAAACACATCCAAGGGTTTGAGCATTTTATAGATTTGTTTGAGATTGACCATGATGATCTTTGTATGAGGGTCTTCTCTCAATCCTTGAAAGGAGACACCAAATATTGGTTTAAACATTTGCAGCCAGAGACAATTAGCTCATGGGAGGAATTGAAGGATGTCTTTTCAAAGTTTTGGGGTAGGAAAAAATCTTTGGATCTACAACTTATAAAGTTCTATGCCTTAAAAAAGCATAGCAATGAAACTATTTCTATATTCAGTAGAAGTTTTTCCAATATCTATTACAATTTGTCCAAAGAAATTTAACCCAATGAAGCTACTGCCATGCTCCATTATGCAACTACTCTTCATCCAGATTTGTCTTTCCTCCTGATGGAAAGAAGACCTAAGTCCTTACAACAAATGTTTAATGATGCTCAGGACATTCAACACAACATCTAAGCATGTAAACAGATCCAAAATGAGGGGTTTAATACTCAAGAACATGAAAGTGAATATGAATAGAAAATAGTTGATTAGAATCTTAAGCATAGAATTGACAATATCATAGGTCCTCTTGAAGTTTCCAATGCTAATGATTTTGCAAAAAATTATATTCCACTTGTTGAAAGAGGAGGTTTTGATTTAACTTCTGATCCATCCCATGATAAGTAGGGGGGTGATTGTTTTATGTATTCATTTGTAGACAATCAAGAAGATGGATTTGCAAATCAGTCTATTGAAGAGAAGGTTGATGTTCCAAGTTTTTTCTTGTTGGATGACATCACATATATTTTTTATTTTCATATATATGATGAATATGATGATGATTATGAATTTGACTTCCTAGAACAACCAACTGCATGTTCTCTATCAGAAAATGTTCATTTTCAGCAATGTAATGAGAGAAATCAACCTACATATCACGGTTACAAAGAAGAAAGTATTGAATCAACCAAAGGGAATTCTTTACCTTTATGCTTTTCCTCTTTCAAATTGTTGAAAGAAAATTCTAAGATAATCATTGAAGCAAAGGAATGTGTGTTGATGCCAAATCACACAGATTCACTGAAAAAAATTGACAAGAAATTGCAACAATCTTCTCATGTGTTTGATGACCCTGTTACTTGTTATGTAGAAGGTCTTGTCAATACAAATTTGCAGCCATTGGTTAAAGACAAATCTGAAAATGAGTGTGTTCAACATTCCAAAGAAACTGAAAAATGTGCCTATGACAGTAGTGAAGAAAATGAAGAAGGTTTTGAATCAGGCGGAAGAACCTTTGTTGATACTGAGAGGGGGGTGAATCAGTATCAAGTACAATTTAAAACCTTTTTCAACTTATACTTAAACCATTCAACTATTTCCAATGAGAAATGAACAATAGTATAAGAGTTACACCAATACACCATAATACACCATGCACAATATATGAGAAATAATCAATAGTTTTTGTTCAAGGGAAGTAATGACTTCCAAAGGTAGCTACAGCTTCCAAATGTAAAGGGAGGGATAAACCTCCAAGAGGAAGATGCAATCCTCCAATATCAATAAAGAGTTGAACTCTCCATCCTTGCCCCTTCCTTCCACCCAAGAATATATGAGAGATAATAAAACTTTACATTAAATCACCACCATCAACCAATCATTACATAGAACCTGATAATGCTTCCTAAGACTTCTTCAATTTATGCAATTATTCAATTCTTGGAGTACTCTAATCCTGTAGATAATATTACTCAACGTATTCTCTGAAATTCCTCCAATTTTCACTCCTTGAATCCTCCCCAAAAAGAGGTTATAGAAAGAATGGTAGACTTTATTCAATTATGGTCCATTCAAAAGACACAAATTGTACAGCATTCCCTACACTCAATATTTAACATCTGATTATGAAACTCACACACAAGAAACTATAGTCTATACTCTTTCCAATGGAAGTGGCCCCACTTAATTTTTATTTTATATGAATAAGTTATGATTGTTTTACCCAGAACACCTGTTTATTGACTAGCTTCAGGAATGGTCACAAACCCTATCTTCCACAGTGTGTATCTCCATAATTATAGAAAATCAAGAGCTGGAATTTTTACCAGAGGTACCTTGATATGTATTCTCAATACCATAACCATTTCACCATCTGAATCATTCTAGAAAAAAATTGATAGTAAAAATGGTAAGATGACCTCAAAATAACATACCTTAGAAGACATCACCAAAAGACTTCATCCTCCCTTGAAATCCGGCCTTCTTTACTTTTGATTTCCTATGATATTCAACTTGTATCAAATGAATGTATAATGATGTTTATTTATACCATTTATTTCACTTCCTTTTAACATTAGGGCCGACCTGACACTTTCTTATTTTGTAATTCTTTTCTTTAATTATCTTCAGGGCCTACATGTACTTCCTTCTTCAATTCACTTTGTCATCTTCAAAAATTCATTTCTCCTCAACCATGAGAATCCACGTGACGTGCCACATACCACCGGAAACAACATGATGTATACTATCCATCCATGGGTATTTTATCTACATGTGCATTGTCCTTCATGTCCAAATACCTTCATCAATCTTGTGGTCCAAAACCCATGAATAAGGTTGACATCAATGCCAACAACCAATCTTTAAACAATATCCCCCTTTGTCATTGATGGCAACACTCATGTTTTCCCTATCATCATGATCCCAATTTATCTCCCCTTGTAATGACCCTTAATTATTAAGATGATTAATTTAATAATAATCCTAAAAGATTAGTTAAACTGTATTTATATCTTAAATAACATTTCTAATAGGATATTATTAAATAGTGTTCATGAGGGTAAATGATTGATTTAATTATTTATTAAATCATTAATTAATTAAGTATTAAATTAATGGTT
>JASDQU010736370.1:1801-13127 GCA_032191745.1 Picea mariana | reverse complement strand
CCTACTCCTTCACAATTAAAGCAAAAGAACTGACCTCTATTTTCTTCTTTGAAATCTGAGATGTTGTAATCTTCTTCAACTTCTTCTTCTTTTGCTGCTTCTTCCCTTGCGTAAAGGTCTTATATCTTCTCCCAAATATCTTTTTCTGATGCACATTATCCCACCTTAGATTTCACTAAATCTGTCAATCCATCCAGGATGGTATCTATTGCCAGTTTGTTGTTCCTTTTTGCTTCCTTCTGAGCTACAGTCTTTGGTTTCTTCAAATCATTGTATCTTGAAGCAACTGAGAACCAAACATCTGCCCCAAGAGCTTTCAAGTAAGTTTCCATTCTATTTTTCTATTATTCAAAATTGCTTCCATCAAATGGTGGAATCTCATTTCGAATGTTGTCTCCCATTTCTACATAGGATCTTCCTTCCAGTGGTTAAACTATATTGAAGTTAACCCGCTCTGATACCAATTGTTGATACTAAGAGGGAGGTGAATCAGTATCAAGTACAATTTAAAACCTTTTTCAACTTATACTTAAACCATTCAACTATATCCAATGAGCAATGAACAACAATATAAGAGTTACACCAATACACCATAATACACCATGCACAATATATGAGAAATAATCAATAGTTATTGTTCAAGGGAAGTGATGACTTCCAAAGCTATCTACAACTTCCAAATGTAAAGGGAGGGATAAAACTCCAAGAGGAAGATACAATCCTCCAATATCAAGAGAGAGTTGAACTCTCCATCCTTGCCCCTTCCTTCCACCCAAGAATATATGAGAGATAATAAAACTTTACATTAAATCATCACCATCAACCAATCATTACATAGAACCTGATAATGCTTCCTGAGACTTCTTCAATTTCTACAATTCTTCAATTCTTGGAGTACTCTGATCCTATAGATAATATTACTCAATGTATTCTCTGAAATTCCTCCAATTTTCACTCGTTGAATCCTCCCCAAAAAGAGGTTATAGAAAGAATGGTAGACTTTACTCAATTTTGGTCTATTCAGAAGACCCAACTTGTACAGCATGCCCTACACTCAATATTTAACATCTGATTATGAAACTTGCACAAAATAAACTACAGTCCATACTATTTCCAATGGAAGTGGTCCCACTTATTTTGGATTATGTATGAATAACTTAAGATTGTTTTACCTAGAACACTTGTTTATTGACTAGCTTCAGGACTGGTCACAAATCCTATCTTCCACAGAGTGTATCTCCATAATTATAGCGAATCAAGAGCTAAAATGTTTACCAGGGGTACCTTGATATGTCTTCTCAATACCATAGCGATTTCACCATCTGAATCATTCTAGAAAAAACGTTATAAAAAAAATGGTAAGATGACCTGAAAATAACATACCTTAGAACACATCACCAAAAGACTTCATCCTCCCTTTAAATCCGGCCTTTTTTACTTCTGATTTCCTCTAAAATTTGACTTGTATCAAATGAATGTATAATGATATTTATTTATACCATTTATTTAACTTCCTTTTAACATTAGGGCCGACCTAAAACTTTCTTATTTTGTAATTCTTTTCTTTAATTATCTTCAGGGCCTACATGTACTTCCTTCTTCAATTCACTTTGTCATCTTCAAAAATTAATTTCTCCTCAACCATGAGGATCCACGTGACGCGCCACATACCATCGGAAACAACATTATGTATACTATCCATCCATGGGTTTTTTATATGCATGTGCATTGTCCTTCATGTCCAAATATCTTCATCAATATTGCAATCCAAAACCCATGACTAGGGTTGACATCAATGACAACAATCAATCTTCCAACAACCTTTTCATTGTGTTTTTCCTCTTTTGAACTATTGAAACAAATGTCTATAATGTTTCAAATTAGAAATCCTCTAGGAATAATGTTAAATATGAAGAAAGCAGTGGATTTACAAATGAAAACTATCTTCCATTATGTATTTCTTCCTTTGAATTGTTGAAACCAAACCATGATATAACAGAGGAAGTAGGGAATTCTGATTGCATTCACAGTGGTACTGTTTTACATGAGCAAATTGTTATCAGTGAGGAAGACCAACTACCTTCTCATGCATTTAATGATCATGTTTTTGATTACATGGAAGGTTATCTCAGTTCAGATTTACAACCTGTGCTCAACTACCATCTTGGAGATATAGATGATGGTAAATCAACATCATTGTTAGACATGGATTTCTTTCCACCAGGGGTTTCATTTCAGCCAACACTATCTTTTGATTCAGAAGATTGTTATTTCCACCAGTCTCAGCAGATTTTTCAGCCTCTTGGTGGAAATCAACATGTTAAATCACATGAAAACAAGAATGTAGTGGAAGGGGTAAAACACAATTGTTGTTTTGTGCATATTTTAGAGGATCCATTTGCAGTTTTGTTGGAGGCGGTGAACAGTCCAATTGTTTTTAATTTTTTGAGATTTGGATTTATGGATGAATTTTTGAATGAATTATCAGTAAGCAAGATTTGGAACAAGCTTTTGAAAAGTAAACAAACAATGGATAAAATGATTTCATGGTTGCATTGGCATTTTGATTTCACTTGATTGAGTATTCATTTCAATAGTTTTAGAGTATATAGGAGTGTACGAATAAGCTTGTGTTGGAAAATGTTTAACAGACAACATATGCTTGTCATTGATGGCAAGTACAACAATGAAGATGGCATGAGTACAGGAAGAATGTAACAGACAGGAACCAGAAGTATTTTGGGAAGACACTGCAGAGAAACCTCAATAAGATCAGAAGAGATAGTGCAGAGGTTGTTTGGCATGTTTCATAGGCAGCGTATGCTTGTCATTGATGGAAAGTATAGCAGTGATGATGGCTTGAGTATAGCAATGATGATCAACAACGCAGTGATATTCAGGAAGATAAGTTCAGGTTGATCGAATGATCGAAGGCCCGTAAAGCTTGAGAAGCATTTCTGATCGTTGGATCCATTCAAAATTCCCGAAAGAACGAGAGCCGTCAGATCTGAATGAAGACAAGAAGAGTGCACTAAAAAGGAGGACATATCTCAGACGTTAGATCCAAGCTCAGGACCCGACCACTGTTGGATTGAGGAGAACCTGCACGATCCTTAAAAAACAAGGAGAAGCGGGCGTAATAGTGATATGCGAAATCACGACTTAATCTGAGCTATATGATCAAGGCTGAATCTGGATCGTTGATCCCTGTCCATGTCAGAGTTTCGAGGATCGAGAGTTGGAGATGTCAAAGAATTTTGACATCAAGAATCCCGATTTCGCGATATGTGAAATCATGATGCAATCTGAGCCGTCGGATCAAGCTTTGATCGAGATCGTTGATTCCAGCCAATGGAGAGGCATCAGGGATCGAGAGTTGGACATGACAAAGATTATTGACATCAGGAACCCCGATTTCATGATATGTGAAATCACGATGCAATCTGAGCCGTCAGATCAAGCTTTGATCTGGACCATTGATTCCAGCCAATGGATAGGCATTGGGGATCGAGAGTTGGACATGACAAAGATTATTGACATCAGGAACCCCGATTTCATGATATGTGATATCCCGATTCAAGCGCATCCATTGAATCGAGAATGAGATCTGGACCGTTGATCCTCTGCATGGAGAATCGGGGATCGGGACTTTGAAATGACAAAATCACTTGACCTCAAGAACCCTGATTTCGCGATGTGTGAAATCCCGACTGAACCTGAACCATCAGTTCAAGATGTGATCTAGACCGTCGACCCAACTCATGACAGCAGACCACGTCAACTAGGGACATGTGGCACAATCAGGTAATGACAAGTGTCAGACTGATTCAACATTTTAGGCACATGTAAGTCATGAATCAGAGTGACACATGGCAGTATTCAACACGTGTCAATCCACTTGTGACATCAGCAGATGGACACCATATCGGAGTTTTGTGGATCGTGACTTGGTGTGACAAGAACCCGTATCGAAGGAATCACGAGATGTGTCATGATGAGATCTGGACCGTAGAATCATCGAGATTGTATAATTCAAGTGGGTGCTTGAACACAGGGAGTTGTAGCTTCCATTTGGTTGCAGCCAGAGAAACCAGGGTGGCAGGGTGGTGCAAGGGAGAACTCTTGTTCTCTGTTATACAGGTTGGTGCCTGTATGATTGGAAGTTGGTGCTTCCATCCAGTTGGTGCTGGAAACACTCAGAGAGTTGGTGCTTCCTTCTAGTTGGTTCTCGAGAAACCAGGGAGTTGGTGCTTCCTTCTAGTGGGTGCTAGAGAAAACAGAGAGTTGGTGCTCTCAGCAAGTTACAGCTTGCAAAACATAGGTTGTAGCCTTATTATGAGTTGGTTCTCATATGTATGATAATGTAAAGAATGTAATTATTACTTATCATATAAAGAAAAAGAGGTTTTTACCTTGTATGGGTTTCCTTGGAAAATATCTGTCTCTGTGTTTCTCATATATGTGACTGATGTTGAATGTGCTTGTGTTTATTTCTCTGCATTATTATGGTCATCATTCAGTGTTTCTGCAAAGATTTTTAAAAGAATCATAATTGTTTAAGCTCAGTAACAATTGATTCACCCCCCCCCTCAGTTGTCCATAAGCTATTGTCCATAAGTAAATGTGATCCCTGAAAATGATGAACCAGGAAAAATCAAGGATAGAGAGACGATGAGTTTGAGTAATGACAAAGGAGATGCCTAGTACGTTCTGCTTGTGGATGGTCTGAAACATAATTCGCTCAGTACAAGTCAAAAATGTGACAGAGGCAGTGAAGATGTGCTCACATCCAAAGAATGTAAGGTAAATGTAAACTCAGGACAAATGGTGAATAAAAGTATAAGGGAAAACAATAATGTTGATGTTGAATCCTCCCCTGCAAGTAAATAAGAAGATTTAGATACAATAAAAGAATGCTCACTTAGCATTTACCCCATGGATGAAGTAGGAGAAGAACCATGTCATAAACAGGAAGCAGAACTCTTGAAGGTTGAGAAGGCAGACACTCAAATCAAGTTCTTGAGAAGATCCATGACTCTAGACAAGGTCTTGGATAGCTAGAGATCACCAAATGACAAATCCGATATTGGATTCAACAAGGTAGAAATCAGTGCTCCTAAGAAACCTGAGATAGGTCCTTCATTTGTGAGAAAGAAAAGCAGGTGTGAGAGTGGGTGTAGCAGTTTTCTCTTGCGATTAAAAATGGACATGAAATCCCTGGATTGAATGCATCATGGAAGAAAAATGAAAATTGCAGTAATAGAGATCGATGAAACTCAATGGGGAGATCCAAGGGCTCTTTAAAAAGTACAAGCTACAATTGCACAGTGTTCAAGTAGGACAACAACATTATGATGTACATGACATCCTGTAGAGATAATGAGAGGAAAGACTTTTTCAAGTAAAGTTAATCTTTTAGGAACAAAGGGAAAATCAGAGGATGCGTAGCATGAGATTTAGCAAATGTGTAGAGTGAGGTGAAATGTAGAGCAGAAGCAGAGAAGAATGACAGAAAAAGATGATGCAGAGCAGAACATATAACAGTGACAGGGGGAGTCATCCACACATGAGAAGATTGATAAAGGAGTTCGAGTAAGAGAGGTGAGAAATTTTAAGTATTCTACAGAGGATACAGTGGAAGCTGAAGATGAACAGGTCCAAGAATCATAAAGAGAAGACTCTTGTTTAGATACAAATATTCTGCAGGCCTCAAATGAGAGAGTTCATCCTGTCAGGGGGAGTTTGCATTGGTTTAATATCTGATACCTCCTAAAAATACTGCAATAGCTCAGGGAGAGCATGTTTTCTTTGACATTGATGTCAAAGGGGGAGAAAAGAATCTGGGTGCCTTTGTTGCCATCAATGCCAAAGGGGGAGATTGTTGGAAAATGTTTAACAAGCAACATATGCTTGTCATTTATGGCAAGTACAACAATGAAGATAGCACGAGTACAGGAAGAATGTAATAGACAGGTACTAGAAGTATTTTGGGAAGACACTGCAGAGCAACCTCAATAAGATCAGAAGAGATAGTGCAGAGGTTGTTTGGCATGTTTCACAGGCAGCATATGCTTGTCATTGATCGAAAGTACAGCAATGATGATGGCTTGAGTATAGCAACGATGATCACCAGCGCAGTGATATTCAGGAAGATAATTTCAGGTTGATCGAATGATCAAAGGCCCGTAAAGCTTGAGAAGAATTTCTGATCGTTGGATCCATTCAAAATTCCCAAAATAACAAGAGTCGTCAGATCTAAATGAAGACAAGAAGAGTGCACTAAAAAAGGAGGACAGATCTCAGACATTAGATCCAAGCGCAGGACCCGACCACCGTTGGATCGAGGAGAACCTACACGATCCTTAAAGAACAAGGAGAAGCGAGTGTAATCGTGATATGTGAAATCATGACTTAATCTGAGCCATAAGATCGAGGTTGAATCTGGACCGTTGATCCCTGTCCATGTCGGAGTTTCGAGGATCGAGAGTTGGAGATGTCAAAGAATTTTGACATCAAGAATCCCGATTTTGCGATATGTGAAATCACGATGCAATCTAAGCCGTCAAATCAAGCTTTGATCGGGACCATTGATTCCAGCCAATAGAGAGGCATCAGGGATCGAGAGTTGCACATGACAAAGATTATTGACATCAAGAACCCCGATTTTGCGATATGTGAAATCACGATGCAATCTGAGCCATCGGATCAAGCTTTGATCTGGACCATTGATTCCAGCCAATGGAGAGGCATCAGGGATCGAGAGTTGGACATGACAAAGATTATTGACATCAAGAACCCTGATTTCGCGATATGCGATATCGCGATTCAAGCGCAGCCATTGAATCAAGAATGAGATCTGGACCGTTGATCCTCTACATGGAGAATCAGGGATTGGGACTTTGAAATGACAAAATCACTTGACCTCAAGAACCCCGATTTCGCGATGTCTGAAATCCCGACTGAACCTAAACCATTAGATCAAGATGTGATCTAGACCGTCAACCCAACTCATGACAGCAAACCACGTCAGCTAGGGACCGTGGCACAATCAGGTAATGACAAGTGTCAGACTGATTCAACATTTCAAACACATGTAAGTCATGAATCAGAGTGACACGTGGTAGTATTCAACACGTGTCAATCCACTTGTGATGTCATCAGATGGACACCATATCATAGTTTTTCGGATCGCGACTTGGTGTGACAAGAACCTGTATCGAAGGAATCGCGAGATGCGAATTCACGATGATATCTGGACCATAGAATCATCGAGATCGTGGACCGTTGATCTCAGCTTCATATCGAAGTTTTGTGGATCACGACTTGGAGAGTCGAGATGATTCATCTCTAGATTCATGAGATGTGAGATCATGATTTAATCGTGGTCCATTGGATCAAGAGGACACGTGGCGAAAGATCATCATGTCGTTGACTGGAAAGTCAAAGGAACAGCGGGATGCAAGATCACGATTTAATTGTGGACCGTTGGATCAAGAGGATGCGTGGCGAAAGATCAAAGCACCTTAAAGCTCCATATCGGAGTTTAGCCTATCGCAACTTGGAGTTACGATCATCTCCATCTTAGGATCAGTGAGATGCAAGATCACGAAAAGATCCTGACTGTCAATACACCAAAATATGTGGACCATTGATCTAAGCTCCATCTCTGAGTCTCGCCTATCGTGACTTGGAGTGATGAGAATCTCCATCGAAGGAACAACGAGATGCGAGATTATGATGAGATCAGGACCATTGATTCATCAAGATCATGAACTATCGATCAGGATCGATGAAGATTATGAGTTCACAACGCCTGTTACCACAGCCTGTGGTCACCATGTGTGATCGCCAGAGGAGATGAAGAGTCTCCAAGCTTCGTCCAGTGAAGGAAGTCTATTCTTAGAAGGGATTGACAAATGGATGAGAGTTGAGGCATGTAACTGAAACAGAGAAGGTGAGCTCAACTATCACAGAGAAGACAAAGAGTCTCAACTGCCAGAGAGGTTGAGGAATCTCAGCATAACATCCAGTAATGCTGAACGCGCGGGGTGAACCACCAGAGAAGCTGAAGAGTCACGATTATGATCAGATAGAGCACTCAAGAGATGGAGGATAACGATGTATATTTTTCATGTAGAGGCATGAAAAACATTGCATGCACAAGGTGCACAGAAGCTATATATACATGGTACAGAGAAGAGAAGGGGAGTTGTTGCTGTTGGATTTTGTTGTGATTGTAGTTGGTGAAGATTATTCATGTGTGAAGAAGAAGGAGAATGCAGCAGCTGAATTGAACAGAAGAGGATGTGTGCAGTGAATGGGTATGGCGCATAGATCTTAAAAGGCAGAAGAACAGACAGCGCAAGTGAGGTGTGCAGGAAGGCAATAAGGCAGACAGAGTAACAAAATGCAGCAGAACAATGATGAGTCTAGTAAGCCATTGTTGAACATTATATCACTGTAATAAGTTTGAGTAACACAGAATCAATATTTCAGGGTGGTTGGGAGGTGCTCGGGAGGACTGATGTCCTCATAGGTTCAAGTGGGTGCTTGAACACAGGGAGTTGTAGCTTCCATCTGGTTGCAGCCAGAGAAACCAGGGTGGCAGGGTGGTACAAGGGAGAACTCTTGTTCTCTGTTATACAGGTTGGTGCCTGTATGATTGGAAGTTGGTTCTTCCATCCAGTTGGTGCTGGAAACACTCAGGGAGTTGGTTCTCTCTTCTAGTTGGTGCTAGAGAAACCAGGGATTTGATGCTTCCTTCTAGTGGGTGCTAGAGAAAACAGAGAGTTGGTGCTCTCAGCAAGTTGCAGCTTGCAAAACATAGGTTGTAGCCTTATTATGAGTTGGTGCTCATATGTATGATAATGTAAAGAATGTAATTATTACTTATCATATAAAGAAAAAGAGGTTTTNAGTTGATGCTTCCTTCTAGTGGGTGCTAGAGAAAACAGAGAGTTGGTGCTCTCAGCAAGTTGCAGCTTGCAAAACATAGGTTGTAGCCTTATTATGAGTTGGTGCTCATATGTATGATAATGTAAAGAATGTAATTATTACTTATCATATAAAGAAAAAGAGGTTTTTACCCTGTATGGGTTTCCTTGGAAAATATTTGTCTCTGTGTTTCTCATATATGTGACTGATGCTGAATGTGCCTATGTTTATTTCTCTGCATTATTGTGATCATCATTCAGTGTTTCTGCAAAGAGTTTTAAAAGAAGCATAATTGTTTAAGCTCAGTAACAATTGATTCACCCCCCCCCCCCTCTCAGTTGTCCAATAGCTTGTTGGTCAAGAATTTTTTAGTTTGGATTCCCAGTAGTGTGTACAATCAGATTTTAGTGGTGTATTCAATGTTCAGTATCTCGTTGAGAGCAGTGTGTAGAGTTTGGTTTTCAGCAGACATTAGTGACAGGTCAAAGCAGGGTACACACACATGTTTTGGGAGCATCCCAATGGATCAGGCACATGGTTTATTGTTCTTTTCTACCTCACAGGGAGGATAGCATCCCCAATAGGAGCCTATGCTATCACCTGCTAATTTGTATTAATTTTTCCCAAAGCATCTTGTCTTTGTGTTATTTTTCCACTCAGATTTTCAAATTTTTCACCAACTCCATCAAGCTCTCATCACCTAAATATTTCACTCAACTGATCATCCAAAATAGGCATGTCCTCCATGAGTCAAAAATTTGGTGAATATCCCAAACCTATACCTAGCCTTAATTCTTATCTAAATCCCTTAGTTTCATCACTTCATTCATTTTTACCCTTATTTTCATATTTCCGTTGAAAATAAAAAAATGTTCATTTTATTAAGTAGCTTTATCCTATCCACAAAGTCATCTGTTAAGCCTCATAATCCCAAAATCCTTATGAAATAGAAAAAGATTTTATTATTATTAATATAAATATTTTTATATTAAAATATTTATATTAATATTTAATCCAATATTTAATTTATGGAATCACGTCAAATCGTGGCACGAATCTCAATTTATAATGTGGAAAATTCAAGGTTGGATGGAGGACGCACATACATATCGGGGATTGAAATGGAGAGGAGGATAATTATGTGAAGGCGGGTCAGGGAAAACTACCGTGGTTTCTTTCATGGACACGTGTTTTTACATGGAGCATATCAAGGGTAAAAGTAGTTTGGATTAAACCACTCCAGCCCAAGATGGATGTAATAAATGCACAATTTATCATATGTTTAATGTGAGGCATTTTTCCAGGAGTGTATTTCAACAACAATTATGGAATTTCTAATAAATGAAATTCCTCCCCATGGTGAAAAGGTTTTACGGAGGTAAGATTTAAGTTTTACAAATTAAAGAAATTAATGTTTATTTATGTGCAAAAGATTTAAATGGGAAGATGCACGTGAATGAAGACTTGGATACTTCTTTATCCAAATATTTACAGAAGTAACAGAAGAAGATAAACAATATTTTACCAAAGACGGTCAACTTGAAAAAACACACAGTAATTTTTTTTCCACAGTGAAACAGTAAATCAGAAAAACATTACACGGTAAATGTTTTTTATAGGGAAATAGTAACAGTTAATGTTTTTTACAGAGAAATGGTGAATTGGGCCAAACAAGACATGGTTTTAAAGAAGCACAGGCATGAATTAAATTATGGAAATTTAATTCTTCAGTATAGAAAATATTTGGGAATTATTTTTATTTCAAATATATTATTCCCGGCCCCGGGGGGGGCAACTCAATTGAAAAGTGCCATGTAAATGAAGTTCCATGAGGTTTTGAGTTCAACTCCCCTCGAATTACCTTGTGTGTCACGTAAGGGGCATCGTAGGCACACCTGGAGGTTATAGTGGTAGCGGTTGGATAACACGGCCACGTGTAACGCGAGCACGTGCCCAACTAGTTGTTGATTCCTCCAGACACAAAATANTCCAACAATTGGTATCAGAGCCAACCCCTTTTATCTAAGGGTAGATCCTAGAGCTTAAACATGTTAAGCCATGATGGAAATTTGACCAATAAGGCCCCTCTGTTCAATGGAACAAACTTTTCCTTCTGGTAAGTTAGAATGAGAACCTACATAATGTCTTTAGGTGCAGATGTCTGGGATGTGGTAGAGACTGGTTATGTAAAGCCAATTGTGCTAGCTAATAAGGATGACAAACTAGAATTTAGCTTCAATGCTAAGGCTATGAATGTTATCTTGAGTGGGCTTGTAGAAGTAGAATTCGTAAAAGTTATGCATCTAGGAACTGCCAAAGAAATGTGGAACAAACTCATTAACAGTTATGAAGGTAATGAGAAGGTAAAGGATGCAAAGCTTCAAACCTACAG
>JASDQU010736369.1:102553-118191 GCA_032191745.1 Picea mariana | reverse complement strand
TGCTAGTTGTAAGAAGTATTTACTTTAGTGTAATATCTCATGTAAGATAATGTCACTTACATGTGTTGGTAAAAAGTGTCTCTTAAAAAAGATCAATAGATGTGACCCATAACACTTAGCTTGAAGCATGATGAACAAGGATCATTTATCCCTCGATCCTTATAGTTAGGTAAGTTAGGGTGTGCCTTGACTCAGTCCAATTTGACCATTGGTGTAGAACTGAGATTGATCAAATCAACTTCGATCACCCAATTAGTTGGGTGCATCGAATCCCTATGCTGCGATATGTTATTATAATAGACTGATGAGATGTTTCCAAGTTGGTCTACGAATCACCAACTAATTTGTATGTTGAGTGGATGCCATGTGGATCAAGTTCTAAATATGGCTCAATGGTGTGATAAGGATCAAACAATGGTTGTGCATGTTGGGTTAGGTGTGACGAGTGACAAGGATGAGCTACAAAAAAATTTACATGATCAACATCAAAGTTTGAATGTGTTGTTGTTTTGGTGCAACGAGAACATAAAAATCCCTAACATAAATCAACTTAAATACTCTAACCTTCACACATGATTGATAGGTTTAGTAATAAACATGAAGGAAAGTATATTGGTATGTGTAAATACTTTTTGATTAATTCAGAGAAAGTTATAAACTCTTATTTATTAATTTGACATAAACCTCCGAGGGAGTTTATGTTTAATAAATTTTAAATATTACTTTATTATTAAACAATTCATTATCTTTTTTCAAAACTAGTTTCTATATTAATATGATGTACAAAATTTACAATCTAAACACCTTGTGGTCTGTCATTGAGGAAACTAGGCCCCAGGGTGTTGCAAAACATGTCATCAAATTGTTTTCTACTTTCAATATATATCTTAAGCATGTTCTAAAGCTAGATAGTTGCATGTGCAAAACTATCAATATGACCTAGACTAGTTGTAGATTGAAAACATTTAAAGACATTTTGCTTGTAATATCGAACATAGATCATAGTAGAGTTGCCCAAATAGGCCCGAGGGGGTGGCCATTTGAGTCACATGTTGCTAGTAATCGTATTCATGTTCCATTTGTTGGTCAACCTCAATTGGTTTTGAGGAAGATCATTTTGCATCCAGCTGACCTACAATGTCCTCCCTTTCCAATCCAACTTTTCCTTACTTAGCTAAGGTCTTGAACCTTACTCCAAATATATACCTACCCAACACTTCAAATTTATTATCCAAAAGTTCAAAATTCATTTCCAATTGTTTCATCTTAATTGGAATATGCTACTATAGTATGCCCCTATCCTCAATGGCTTAAGCTATCAAAGCTCTGAGAACCTAGGGCAACTATGTAGTTTTGAATAGTTTAGTGTCCATGGTTCCTGAGAACCCAAGATTTTCCACCCACCCTGTAAGCTCTTCTTCTATTTGTTCTCTAGTCATAGCATTTTGCTTCTGGTTGATAATCACTTTAAGATTATCTATTTCTTTCTTGGTTTCGGGATTGAATTTAGAATGGTAGAAATTATTTGCTTTGCAAGCTTCTTTCTATGCCTTGGTCATATATTTATGTTGTTTGTCTAGGCTAGAAACATTGACATTAAATTTAATTTTTTCCTTTGGTGTTAGGCTTAGCAGAATATGGACAATTATTAGTTCCCTTGTTTTCCATACCTCGCTTCAAGCTTAGAAGGAATGAGAGAGCACCAAGCGCTAACCAAAGAAGTACCCCCCTAATGGAGATGCACCCAACCCTCAAAGAATAACTCTTCCCCAATAACTCAGTAGAACTAAGGAAGACGATGAACAAATGGAGTTCCACGCCATCCACCCATAGGCAGAGCATTGATAGAGTAAAATATAAAGGAGTAAAGGAGTTACCATAGTGAAGCCCACGAGCCAAAGTCTCTTACCCAATAGACCAAATCAACTACTAACCAATGACCAATAGAAACCACATATTGTAATCATGCTAAAATAGCAAATTGAACCACTAGAGTGAAGGACTAACTAGGTATGCTAACCACCATTGCCATAAATTTGTGACCATCGAGACAATAACCACCCTCCATACGACACGAGCGAGCAATGAAGTCTCCATGTACTCGCCCTGCACAGTTCATATAGCTTGCATTCATATTAAAGTTTGTTTATCATGTCCTCTCCCCACCATGTGGGAGTTGTCGCATCCATCAGAGATAACACCCCATTTAGGGAAAATAACTCATTACTTTATTACTAAATAATAGATATAACTTTTTTAATATATTTATGTTATAAATATTTTTAATTAATTATGAAAAATCTATAAATTCTACTTTTACAAATGACATAAATATTGAAAAAGGATTTAAAGCTAATAAACAATTAAGACTTCAAAGTTAATAAACAAATATTATTTCCAAAAAACTTTATAGTAGGGAAGCAATTGCATTTAACAAATTGTATACTTAGAGTAAGAATATGAGAATCCGCTAATGTGAAGATTGTGTTCCCTTTAGTTGTGATGGATGCATATGGGATTTCGGTTTTGGTCCCTGATTGCTTATTCTTCTCAAGTCACGTCGCTATTTGAAAGTCTTGATTGCATAAGCTTATGTAAACTCATGGGGGAACATAGTTCTCCATCACTTGCATAGTCACCCTTTAATCATTCCATGTATTATGTCCCTATGAAAACAAGGTGGTCCCTCACCATTGTCCCTTTTCTACGAAAATAAGGTGGCCCCTCACCATTGTCCTATATTTTTAAGGTCGTGCCTTGCCATCATGTTTAACTTTTAAAAATTTCAAGAACATGGGAGGTTTATAATAATTTGAAGGCTTTTATTATAAAAGGTTGGGATTACGTTTTATATTAATATTATGTTTATATTATTTATAAATATTCAAACAAAAAGATTGTTTAATCAGTGAAGTGAAGTTATTGTTATTTTATTTATTAAAGTTTAATTCTTGTGATTTTATTAATGAAAATAACAAAATTATATCAATATATGTCAAAGGCATATTAGTTGGCTATATGCCCCCAAAAAGATGTCCATTGAGACTCCTTTAAAGATGTCCATTGAGACTCCTTTAAAAGAGAACAAAACTAGTTGAATCTAGTTGCAATAAAAAAAAGTTTGAAAAACATGTTCCTTGTCCTTTCCCATATTCATAAATTTACAAAAATAAAATAGAAGCATTACTCTATAATATTACTCTATAGTTATATCTAATAAGTAAGCAAGCAATTGAAGTCCTCAATATACATATATATGGAAGTGAACTAATTACAATACATCATTTATAACCATGATCCATGAAGATATTTTATGGGGAGAGCTTGTTTTTTTTACAATTTTGCATACTCCTTTGTCCATCGCCAATCCAGTTTTTGATAACCTATATGCTTCAACATTATTTTTCTTGTAGACATGATCGAATGAGATGTAAGAGAATTCTAATAAGCTATTTCTAATCTCTTGAAATAATTGAAGTAAGGTGAAATTTTGAATGTTGAAATCCCCTTTCATCCATTGAATGAACATCATCAATCACCATAAATGTGAAGGTGGGAAATGCCCTTTTCCCAAGCCAAGCACAGAGTTAGCTTAAGAGCCATTAGCTCACAATAATTGTTGCTTTCGTTTCTTATGCCCACTGAGAAGAGAAGGAGACATAATGATCACTTGATAAGTGAATGACTCTCCTCGCACCCCCTCGAGGTGGGTCTCGCTGAGATGCACCATCAAAAAACACCCATGGCATGTCCCTATTTACAGGGTTTGGCAGGGTCCTTGCGGGCAAGGATGTCATAGTGTATTGCAGGAAAGGATATATGATATTATGCTTTGCAGACCACTTTTTAGAGGAACAATTTCTTTGTCTTCAAACAATGATTGGTTCCTAGCTATCCAGATCCCCCAAGCAATAGTGAGAAGAAGACATTTGTAGTTGGATGTTGATGGATTGGAGAGCTCCATCAATGTTATTTCCTTTCCAGGCATTGGAAAGCCTTGTGATTCTATCCACTTCTTTCCAAACTTCTAAAGTGAAATTACATAAAATGATGAGATGAGAATTAGTTTCATTTTTTTGCTTGCAAAGGCAACATCTTCCTGAACCTTCAAAACTTCTCTTTTGCAATTTATCCTAGGTAAGAGCCTTATTGTTTAAAACAAGCCACAATAATTTCTTTTATTTTCCCAGACATTGGAGTTTCCATAATCCCCCCCACCAGATTTGTGGCTCATCCCTATTCTCTTAAGTTAGTGTTTTGTATCCAATGTTTGGTTTGTAGTTTCTTGTTGGGTTTAGGGGCTAGATGTGACAGCCTTCTTGATTCAAGAGAGTAAAAAATGAACTTCGGAGGGGTTTTATGTAGGAGTTGCATGGTTCAAAATTATCCTCTCTTATCCCGATTTCTCTCCAGGATAGCCACCTATGTTTCCCTATGGCTCGATTATGGTGGGCTACTTGTTTTAATGTGTATAAGCAATTTCTATGAAGCTTGTGAATGAGATGGGTATGGAGTTTGTGGTTTTCCTTACAACTAATCCATGTGTCTATTCCAATGAGTACTTTATCCTCATTTTCAATCTTCCAAATTATCCAATTCCCAATTAGAGGGAAAGCATAAATAATTGCTTTCCAAATGATTGAGGCATTTTGCAATTTCTTTTGGGACATGCGAAACCAATGCATAATGGATTCTCGAGGGCGATATTTTTCCTTGGTTGCTTGTTCCCATAGCCTTTTTCCATGGATGATCCTCCAAACATTTTTAGATGTTAGAGATTTTGATAATAAGAATATGTTTTTTACCCCCATCCCCCAAGGGATTTTGGAATTGCTATCATTTTCCAAGAGGCTAGTACCAGTTTTTTCTTCCCAACTTCCCCAAACCAAAGGAAAAAGCAACGTTTTTTAATCTTCACCAGAATTCATTTTGGGATCTAAGCTAGTGATATCTAATATATCGAGATGGCTTCTATCACTAACGTGACCAGCACCAATTTTCCTCCTCTAGAGAGCCATCTATTACACCAAGTATTAACCTTTCTTCCCAATTTTGCTAGAAGCCATAGCCAATAAAATTTCTTGTATTGATTTGCTTTAAGATGAAATCCCAAGTATTTAATCCCATCTTCATAGTCTCCTAATTGAAAGGGGAAAATATGAGAAATGCCATGCCTTTCCATGTCTGAGAGTCCCCAAGCGATCATCAAATATTTTTCCCTGTTAATTTTCATTCTTGTATCTTTAGAGAAGTGATCTAGGATCTCTTGAATATTTTCCACCATTTCCCTTGAACCTTCATAGAAAATGAGAATGTCATCCACAAAAAGGAGGTGGGTTGTGTTACAAGAGGGGCTAGACTTTTTTAATATGTTAGTAACAAAAGTTGCCTTTAAAAATTTACCAAGGCCCTCAACTACTAGAAAAAAGAGGAGTGGAGATAGAGGGAAACATTGTCTTATTCCCCTTTAAACTTTAAAGAATGGGGAAGTTGATCCATTGATTATGATGGTGAAGGAGACTGAGCTGATGCAACTTAGAACCCAAACAACAAAGGCATAGTTGAACCATAGGTGAATGATGATAAGTTCGAGATACAACCAACTCACTTTGTCAAATGGTTTTGAGAGAGCTACCTTTAGGGTGAGAGATTTTTTATTCTCAATTTTAATGGAGTGAATTCCTTCTTGTGCTATTCCTACTGCTGCATGAATCCTCCTTCCTTTTAAAAACCCAAATTGCTTCGGAGAAATGTGTTTTGAGAGGATGCCTTTTATCCCACGAACAATTAGTTTGGAGATGAATTTATAAACATTGTTGCAAAGTGGGACACGCTTGAAGCTTTCAAATTTTGAAGGGTTATCAAACTTGGGGACTAGTGCTAAGAAGGTAGTGTTGAAAGCAACGAAAGTTTGACCTATGGATCATGAATATCCAACCACCTTTAGAAGTTCAATCTCAATAAAATCATAGCATCCCATAAAAAATGCAATTGGAAACCCATCTGGACTTGGGATTTTATCCTTTTGAAAGCTTTGTAAGGTGCCAAGAAGTTATTCTTTGGAAATTTCCACCATCAGATTTTTTTTCCTTAGGGTTTACAGAAATTAGAAAGAAGATAGGTACCTTGAGGATAGCTTTGATAGTGGTTCTATATTCTTACTTAAAAATAATTCTAAAGCAATGCACCCATTCTATTTCCATACTTGTGAACGAATATACCCTAGTCCCATAAGCTTTATCAATCCCCCAAATCATGTTGATGATCTTCCGACTATTTGCAAAATGGTGGAAGAATTTTATGTTTTCATCCCCTGCTTGTAGCTAGATCGCTTGACTCTTTATTCTTCATTCATTTTATTTTTCAAACAATAGTTTACTCCTACTTTCCTCAAGGGTCTTGATTTCATTTTTTTGGGTGTCTGTAAGAAAACCATGCTCCTCTCCTTAATAGCAAATTTCCAATTTAGCCTCAATTTCCTCGAGAAGTTTTCCATCTTTCTTCCTTTCTTGTGCCAGGTAATAGCAACTTGTTTTATCTCTCTAAGTTCTGATGAAATTGTAAAGGAGGGGATTCAAGGGAGGATGGATTGAATGGTCTCCAAAATTCCTTTATTTTCTCTAGAAAGGACTCATCCTTCTGAAGGGGATCTAGTTCCATAATGATAGGACTGTGGTTCGAGACACCCCCAAAAGAGACCCACTAATGAAGTTGGAGGTTCTCATATGGAAACAATTTAGAAATTAGAAAATTCTCTAAGTGATTTGCAACCCGAGCCTCCCAAGTTCTCATATTTATCCACGTAGGAGAGAGTTTTGTAGGCTAGATGTTCAACAACCCAACAATCTCTAGTTTGGTGATGAAGAATTGTGCAAGAGGATCCATATGGGTTTTCGAGCCTAGACTTCCAAAGCACCAAGAGTGAATTTTAAGTCCCCCCGACTAGCACTAAGATCGAGTGGAACCACAGTTTTACAAAGTGCCTTCCCAATAGCATTGTTGATCTGCACAAAGGCCATAAATGTTAATGCAGTTGAGCTCCTTTGCTAGGTATCTTGATAATAGATAGGTTCCTAATCCATAGGGAAAATCCCAAGAATTTGTTACAGCTAGAGAGTCCTTTCTCCAACCATTGATTAGTCCTCCTAATCTTCCTTGGGCATCAATAAATGAAAAATATCATCCTTTCAAGTGGGGGGCTAAGTCTTATATTGGTATGTCACCTTCCATCATAGTTTCTTGCAAGAAAAGGATTGAAGGATTATGAATGTCCACCAATCGCTTGATGGTCAATTCTCTTGAGGATTTGGCCAATCCTCTATAGTTCAAAGATAGAGTAATCACGAGGAAGGCCATTCTAGGGAATTTTCTCTAAGAGCCCCTAAAAGATCATTGTTTTATAGATCTCACCTCTGAATTTGCTTGTTTTTTAGCAAGTGAAAGAAAATATTTCCTACCTCTTTAAGTAGGCTTTGAATCCATGTCTTCAACAAGTCCGATACCCCTTCAACTCTACCTGGGAATGTGTCCCCCCTAGATCTTGGGTGAAGATTGGATTTTGAAGATTCACAGGTCTAGTAATCGGATTGAGTAGTTGGGTCATTAGATAGATTAGAGGAAGTTTTAGGAGGATTTTGGGTTTTGGAATTGTCAGAGGCATGGTTCAATTCATGGAGAGGGATAAGGGTTGGGGGATGGGAGTCAATTATCCCTAATAGACTAGACATAAAATCCTTTTCATTAGCTACCCCTGAAGGAGGAGGGTTTGATTTCCAATAACCAAAAAGCATATCCCTTCAATTTAGAATGGGAATAGGGGAGGGGAAGGAGATAGGATTACCCATGCCTTTGTAACTGCACTTGTCCAGAGCCCAAGAGTCATCCAACTTTTCTTGATGTTTTTTTGCCTAAGATGAAGCCGAGGGATTGATGGTCTTTTGGGTTTCCTCCTTTTGAGTTTGAATTGATGGAGATAGTGAATGGGTCGCCTCTATTTGAATCTCTTTTCTGACCCATACATTTCTTCTAAGGGGGAGGGAACCTTTTCCATATGCCAATATGACTGACAACAACTGCATTTGAAGGGAATCCCTTCATAGTCAAGAGCCTGATAGAAGCTGGAGGTCCCCTTCCATATTGTAATGGAGTATGCTAACCTTTTTGAGAATTCCAGGCCCACCAAAATACGAGACATTCCCATACATCCTATGAATTTAAACGAGCTATCCACTTTGTAGAAAAATCCCAAGGCATTTCCTATTTCTTTAAACACATAGTTTGACCAAAGAATCAAAGGAAAACTTAGAAGTCTGACCCACATAGGAACAAAATACAAATGCTCGGTCTTTGCATCAAAATCTATCTTCCATTTAAAAAAAAAATGGCTTGAGATCCCTATTTCAATTGCAACTGAAGAATTTTATTGGCATCATCTCATGATCCAAAAAATCCATCCCTTAGATAAAATCATGCTTTGAGGTTCATACCCGAGTAATTTTGCAAATTTATTAGAGGTCTAACCTTTCAGGGTTTCTATGTTCATTCTTTTATTTACAAAGATCCCCACCAAGGTCGAGTCCTCCATCATTAGGATATGATGCAATTTTATTCCTTCTCCCAGTTCTAAATTGATGTCATCTTACTTCCTCTTTACACATTYCCTATTATTCTTAGAATTTACCAAGCCTCCCAATACCATCTTGTCTTGGTTAGCAACCATGTCTTTCCTGRATGGGATTCCACCCATAATATCACCCAAAATAATTATACCAATGAAACTAGCATTCAAGCAATAAACTATAGAATAAAATGAGCTCATGGATAGGAACACACGATTACCTGAAATCATGTCAGATTCAATGGTATCATTGTTTTGGGAGGTGGAAGAAGCCTTGTAGGAATAATGATTCAACTGACCTTCGTCTTCAAACAAGGAATATATTAGAGTATCCTCCAAAAAACTACAGTCGTGCAAGCATTTCAAATCCCTTATGTTGTGTTGAATACCTAACAAACTCGATGGGTTGGGAGGTAATTTCCTTGTCACATCGTATGGAGAAGCCTTGAGGTTGGAAAGATCACGGATAATGGATCCTAGGACAACTAGTGTTTCTTCCTCCAACAATTTGTCTTCATGCTTCTTGGTGAGAGGAGGGGAAGAGTCACTTTCCCTGTATAGTTTCCTTGGCATGACCCAAATATAATGACCTTTGGGGGGATGTTCTGAATAGTCCACCTCTTCCTTGTCCATGAACCCTATTCTTGACTCAACCTAGAACTAGAATTTGTTTCATAAAGATAGGAGCCTGAGGCCTAAACTTCAAACCCTAACCACATAGACATTCCCCTATCGCATTTTACTTTCACCTTTTGTACATAATACATATGGAAACAAAAGAAAAGTATTTTTTCTGCATTGTAATGATCCATAAATGGTAGGCCTATGTCTCATCCATCTCATCGACATGGATGCTTATAAACAATATAAAAAGTGAATCACAATGTGGCTATGTGCAAAAATGGATTTGTGGTCTACATTTTAAAAAAATGAATTGTTGGGAGTTCAAAAGCGAATTTGGTGCCTCTACATGTATAGAGAAGAGTCCCACTGTTTGGGGGGGTAAAATGGGAGTGAAAGGTACTCTCCCAGGCACAAGAATCATTTACAAAATTCCTTGGGTGATGTTGGCCCTTGACCAAGTTTTGGGAGCACTTGGTCATATTTGACCATTTTTGGGACTTCGACAACTTGTCGAAGATGGAGCTCCAAACGAAGCGGAGATTGCAGAATCTCAGCCCACTTTTGGGTCCCTTTTTGGGTTTTAGGAATATGTAATGGGAAAGGGATGTCGGCCCGTGGGTTCACCCACGCTTAGGACCACTTTTGTAAATGTATAAATAGACATCTAGGCATCGAGTAGAGGACGGTATCTATGTGATATAGGCTAAGTGCCAAGAGGGAATCTGTGTGATCAAGAGTTTTGTGCATTCCGTATAGACTTGCAGAGCTTAGTGAAAGTCCATGTGTGAAGGTATAGAAGGCTTTGTGCTGAAAGGCAAGGAAGAAGGATCTAGCGAGTTGCGCGGATCTTCTGTCCTGTGCGAAGTAAGGGTTTCTACGGCTCTGTGCTTGTAACCGATTGGCCGATGATAATAAAGAAGAAGAGTTGGTGGACGTAGCCCCAGGGTGGGGGTGAACCACGTAAATCATGTGTTGTCTGCTTTGTGCCTTGTTCTGATGCATTGATGTGATTATTTTCTAAGTGCTTTGAGATGAGTAGATAGATCTGTTATATATGTTTATGCTTAGTGCTTATGAAGTGTAGAATGTTGGGTTTGATTCATATGTATATGATAAGTGCTTGACCTGTTAGATCTAAACACTCTGTAGATGATAAGTGATCAAACAATCTAGTCATTGTGAATGATGCGAAGTTYTGTTGTATCTGTAAAATAGTCATTGATTGCATAATAAAGATCCAACAGTGTTGAGTGCTATATTAAGTAAGGAATCATAGATCCGTGTCCCAGCTAAGGTTGCAGACACTTGAGTCCTGCAACCACCCCTGCCTCTACCTCGGGTGAGACCTCATCTGCTTTGCAGGTGTTGTTGAAAGGGCCGGTAGTTAGGGTTTTGTTGGTGCGCCATTGTAGCGTTGAACCCTGGGTCTGCCCCTGTGGAAAGGAAAATCACTCAAGTAGTGAAATAAATACTCAAGTGTCTCTAAATTTTCCCAAGCCGTAAAAAAAACTTACAGTGGTCTTAGAATTCGCCCAGGCATAAGATAAAATGATCAGGCATAGAATAACACACCCAAGGGTTTGTAAAATCGCCAAAGTAGTAGCCAAAACATCCAATAATGAAAAGAACATTGTGTACAACCCGTGGGCAAAGGATAAACTAGCCAACAATCTAAAATGCAACCCAGAGGAGGAGATATGATTTGTGGGTGAGAGGAAATCAACCAACAATATGGAGATTTTTGTAGATTTCATACCACAGTCTAGTAATTCATGAAAATAACCCAAACATCCATTGCAAATAACACATAAGAATTTAAACCAAGACATGAAACCTGAACCATTTTATTATACTCAGAGAATTCATTACAAAGGGGGTGAGATATGCATGCTCAAAATCTCATGCATTGTTACTCACTAGTAGACCCAAATTGTAGATAACCATGGCTTAGGGACACCTTCGCTCAATGTGGACAAGCTTATTGACTCATTCATCCATTGACTTCGAGTATGTTTCCTTTCAATCTCTTATTTATGCTCCCTCAAGATTTTTCTCCCAATTCTCTTTTCAACTCCTGTTGATCTCCTCACTCCAACCTTCATTGTTTTAATGCTTTCCTTTGGAAACCCAACCATTACAATGGTTTGCTTCCACTTCCAACTTTTCCAAAAAGACAAAATACAATAAAAAAGAAGAAGGATATACCTAATAAATTTTTACAAAGGTTTGTCAAAGATCGAATTCAGATCATGCAAGCACATTGAGATTGCCAAAATATAGATAAAAAAGGACAAACAAGGTATTACAGAGGAAAACCATAAAGCTACCACAATCATGTCAACTATAAATCATATATTCATACAAAGTGCATAGTGAAGGTAAAGTTCCATCATGTAAGTAATATTATTTAATGATCAAACTCTCGAGCAATTCAATCTGGATGAGATAAAAGGTGGTTTTGGCTAGTTCTCATGTCATGTCATGCTTATCTCTTATGAACCATCTCGTTTATATAAGTATGATGATTCATGTGATTGAGTTTAGGTAGAAGTTTTAAAATTGAATTTGACAAAATATATAATTGAATCACAACTAATCAACCAATGTATATTTTGTTGTTGTAGGGTATACTTGTTACATTGCAATAATTTTCATAATAGGTAAGGTGTCGATCTTGGTATAGACATTGATGATCAAGCATGGACCACCTCAATGCCCCATTCTATATGTGCTAACCCCTATGCCCCAACACCTAGACACCCCATGCAATAAGAATACCAACCAAGTTCAAGGGTCAATGTGCTTGGTGACCTCCCATCAACACCATGTGCACCTAGATCCAAGGCTTGCACACCAAGTTTCATCTCCATGTACATACATTTCGACATTTTATGCATATGCCTACAACTAAGGGATGCAACTACCGCCCAAAACCATTATAGAAGGTTAAACAATTTTATACCAATTATTTTAACATTTAAACATTTGTATAAATATGTGTATCATATATCATGTTAAATCACTTTGAACAATTTTTTTCAATAATCACTTAGCAAATAAGATTTCACACCACAATGCTCCTCCAAACTTCAGTATATATATTTTTTCCAATTTCTCCATCCTTATTAGTTGTATTATTATGTATTTTTTCTAATAAAAAAACTTTAAAACTATGTTTTATTTTCATTGTGAATATATATACGTAGTGAACTATTTTTATAATTGTATATTTATTAATGGTAAAAGTTGTTTTTCATATCAACATATATTGAACTTGTAGTGCAAATCAAGAACGACTTTCACATATTCATTAAAAAGCAACTATTGAAAAATTTCTCCATCCTTATTAGTTGTATTATTATGTATTTTTTCTAATAAAAAAATTTTAGAACTATGTTTTATTTTCATTGTGAATATATATATATATATATATATATATATATTTTGAATTATTTTTATAATTGTATATTTATTAATTGTAAAAGTTACTTTTCATATCAACATATATTGAACTTGTAGTGCAAATCAAGTACGACTTTCACATATTCATTAAAAAACAACTATTGAAAAAAAAAATATTATTTGAATATKWAGATTTTCACAAACAATTATAATTAGAATAGATTTTCACAAACAGTTATAATTAGAATATATTTTCACAATTAATTGAAATTGTAGTAATTTTTTAATTCACAATTAATTGAAATTGTAGTATTTTTTTAAAACTTCAATATATTTCATATCTAAATATTTTAGTAWAATAATAAAATTATTGTTTTCATATTATTCTTTTAATGTGGGACTTTGTAGAAGTCCATCGTGGCAATCAAAGAAATACAAAGATTGCAAGAAAGATAAAAGGAAAATGTTTTYTTTTCTTTTAAAGAAAGTTCCTAAAAAAGGATCAGGAACCGCGCATATTCACACATTTAAAGCAAATAAGAAAAATTTCCTCACATCCATCATAGTTTAAACTAAAGATTTCTGATCACATAAAAATAAAAAGAAGATGATCTGCATGCATAAGAGAACTTTAACCGAGTGGACACATGAGAAACTCAAAATAAAGATAATGATAGATCAATCTCAAATACTTTATACTCAAAACTCAGAGTTACAAAGCGCAGTCGAAACTGATCCAGAAATAGCTCTCTTGAAATTTCTAAAAAATATATAGTATGTTACATATTCTTTGAAATTTAAAATGTATTTGTCTTGAATACTGGGATTGGGGTTCCCGCGGACCATAAAATAAATATACACAAGAATTAAGCTTGTAGAAGGAGGATGGTGGGCGGTAAAAGAACATCAAGACTTGGAAAGAAGAAAAGAGGAGTTACCATACTTCAGTTAAACCTTTCTATTCAAAGAAGTGGAGTAACTGGATAAAGGAATTGATAAAGAAAGAAAGATGTGATCAACATGAACTTACTATGATGGTCTCTCGTGTCTTTACTTGCTTGTTGATGTCCTTTTATTGTCTTCATTAATGGTTACAGGAACCATCTCAACTGTTTCTTGCCCCTATTTGGTCAATTTGTCGATAGCTTTCTTGAACCATTCTTCAATATAACTTTTCATTGGTGCCACATTTATCTCATGTTGGATTTTGATGTTGAACAACTCGCCCTTCAAGTCTCTTGGATCAAGGGAAATGCCATTTAATGCTTCCTCAATGTCTTGATTCTTCATATAGTAGTCCACTAGCCAATTGCCTATGTCGTCCTCATCATATTCAAGTATACCATAGAACTTTTCAACTTCTTCAAATTGTTTCTTTGTTAGGAATATCGAGTTGAGAATTAGTATGGGGTCTTGTACTTCGTTAATACGCCTAGCTAATTCTATCTCCGTGAGCCTCTTGAATAGCTCTTCCCTCTTTGACATAGCTTGGCTGCATGCTTGAACAATATTATTCAAATTTTTTATCTTTTCTTTCAAGCACACATTCAACTGTTTTATCGGACTTGGGGAGGGAAAATCCTCCTCTCTTCTCCTTAGCTCTGTCATGTTTGAAACTTTGATTCCAAAGGGTAGTACAACATCAAGGTTAAAACCTTATTCATTTTTCAGGTCGGATTGCAAATACTCGTGGAAGGCATGCACCCTCGAGCCAAAGTAAACAATGCTTTTTGAAATTTCCCATGCCTTTGTGATCAATGCCATTCTTTTCTTAATATTTCTTTCCACATAGCTCCTGGATGATGTAAGTAGGATTGAAGATCCTTTCAATTTAGCAGCGGGTGTGGTGGGCTTGACTATTTTCAAATGATTAGTAAGAAGTGGAAAAGGCATTAAGGCATCTTCTAGTTCCTTGACCCTTTCTTTCAACTTCGTGTTTTCTACTTCTATACCACCAATGGAGTCATCCGGAGCATCCCCGATTGCTCTGTGAATTTTAGAAATCTGGGAAGGTTGCATATCTCTTAGGTCAAGCTCTGAACGAGATTTTCCTTTCTTATTCTTCATATCACCTTTTTCAATAATCAATTTCTTGGATTCCCTGTCAAAGACAATGCTCTGAAAGGAAATGACTCTTCTTCATTGAAGGTCTCATTCTCAATGATTTCCAATGATGAATTTTGATGGGCTGTGTTCCTTGGCTGATCCATTGTGGGAAATGTTTTCTCGATATATGCCTCGAGCTCCATGTCTTCAAGGGAGAAGTTGTTGATGTTATTTTCTATGTGGTGGTATTCTTCCTCTTCTTTCTTAGAGGAAGCTTGTGCGAGCTCTCATTTTTTCCCGAAGGGGGATTCTTTTCTCCTCCGTTGCTGGAACTAGTGTTGGTAAGTTTCCTGGTTGGGTGGGCCACAGGAGCATTGCTCCGAGATATGATAGTTTTAGGAGTAACCGTTGGGGACTGGGCGCTTTTCTCGTTGGGACCCTTTCTTTTTTTCTTTTAAAACTCATTAGTACTAAGTATTGTTTCCAAGTCACCAACATTGTGAGCAGGAGCGCCCAAGTTATTATCTTCTTCTTCACTCCGAATAGTATGAATAAATGAATTATTGAATTCTACTGCCAACATATGTTCCACAGATATTCTGTTAGGGTCAAACCCCATTATCTTTTCACCATATTTCAGATTCACAATGTGGAAGTGGTTCGCAAATTCATCGATTTTGTTTATATTCATGAATATAAAGTCTCATATTTTCCAAGGCAAGGGTATGAATTGCTTTTTCCATTTCTGATGGAAAAAGTGCAGCCATAAATTATACTACCTTGCTACTTCCGTAATAATTTTTTTATCAGATACATGGCATGGAAAAAAGGAGGGATTTTCCTTGGAACCAAAAATACTGATAATATTGTGATTTTCCATTTGCTCCAACATCCCCTTTTTGTCCAAGAATTTATTTTCCTGGTCGGATATTCTGGGGGTATCTTTACC
>JASDQU010736369.1:52577-90020 GCA_032191745.1 Picea mariana | reverse complement strand
GAATTCAGTTGGGATAGATCCCAGCATTGAAGAACATTGATTTCAATCTCGACGACAGAAAGAACTACGTGATGCTCGCGCCTCACAGATATTTGATGAAGACGATTGGGAAGAAGCCTCACATAGTATCCCAGCCATGGATTAAGGAGCTTGTGCAGTCCATGATACTCAACGTGATGAATATCCCTCACTTTGGACAACATCATAAGGTTAACGCTTGCGTTAAACTCCTCTTGTCGTGGTATCATGGAGGATACCTATGGCCCGACAGGTGCATTACTGTGGATCCAACATTAATCCACCTGATCACAGAACTGAGCATGCAGGGACCTGACCCTCAATAGTTCTACCCAGGGAAGACTTCAGATTGCTCCTTGGCACAATGCATAAAGGAGGCATACGATGAAATTGAGAAGGGAAAGTGAGGCTACAAGGTAGCCTCTATCCAGGATGTCGCAGTGTGCCTTACTTGACAACTTATAGATGGCAAGCTCGTCGGAAATAACTGCCCCACGTAGGTCACCGAGTTCATGGTGGACCTCGCAGAGAAGTGTGTGGAGGGGATGCAAATGAACTGGGCGAGCTACCTCGTTAACGATCTCGAGAAGGACTGCCATGAAGCGCAGGATCAATGATACGAGTTCCATTTCAGCTAGTTGCTAGTGTTGATCGCATTTGTCACTTGGAAAATGCCGGGAGGAGATGCCTTCCTAGAGATAGAACCTTTGGAGTCATTGTCCGTGAAGTTATCCACTCTATGGTACACGAATGACATGTCAAAGCAGTGATAGTCGAACGCAGTGTTCCACGCCTATTATCAACAGCTGAAGGTTGCCATAGAATTGTTCCCTCGCATGACTCCGCAAACATTGCACCAGTATAGACCATTATCTAAGTTCCACACAGATCAAAATTTCATTTATATCACTGCGCGCAACGATGAGAGTAAGGAGCAATTACAATCTTACTATAAGCTGACCAATGAAGATATGGAGGATATCACCAAGGAATGGCTGACATAGTTACTTGTACCGGTCGATGATGTAGAACTCTTCGACCCTAACATCATTTGAAGCCCCTTGGTCACCTGGGCCAAGCATGTCAGACAGACCAGTGCGAAGAAGAAGAAGAAAAAGGAGGAAGTCGAAGACATAGAGACTGACAAAGAGGACAACACCTCGAAGGAAAGTGGGCCTGGCTCACCTGTAGGAGGAGGAGGAGGTGAAGTAAATCAAGAAGTAGGAGGGGAATAAGGAGAAAAGCAGGGAGAAGGAGAAGCTACACCACCAAAGGACCCCCCTACCGAGACAGAAACATCAAAGAAGAGGAAGGGTTCTCCGCAGAAAAAATCGGCAAGAAAGAAGACTCGCACAAGTAAGCCCTGGCTAGAGGCTACGCTCATGGAGGATGACATTAGTCTAGTCCACAGAGCGATGGAGGATGCATCTGAGGACCTCTTATAGAGATATGGCATGAAGCAAGAAGAACTGTATGTACGAGTTGAGAAGGAGCTGAAAGAGATACAACGAGCTATTCAAGTTAGCCGCGCAGTACCTACTGCGCCCTCCTCATCAGAGACTACAGAGTTGGGGGATGAACCAACCCAACTTCACAGATTAGCAGATGCAACAGAGGCTCGACTTCAGTGAGTCCAAGAAGAAAAGAAACATGCTATAGAAGCCCTGAAGAAAGAGAAAGAAGAAATCTTGGAGCAATTACGAGTTGCGCGGTACTCTGTGACCGCTTATGAAAATGAGAAGGATGAGTTCCGGGCAATGCTCGAGGAAGACAAGGCGAAGATACAGAAGGAAAAGGACCAGTTGCTCGTAGAGCATACTGTGTTCAAGGAAGTTGTAAGTAAAGCACTTCGCTCTGTGCCAGGCTTGACACAGGAGGAACATGAGGCAGTTGAGGTCCAAGTGATGAAGCTTGTTGAGGCCATCCAATAGCTTCAAGCAAGGTTAACAGAGTTGGAGCTTCAAGCAGTACCAAGCACTCCGCACGAAGTGCACGATCAGAGGGAGGAAGCTGCTAAGAGTACAGTGGAAATAATCAAAATCCTCACCTCAGAATGCAAGCAACTAAGCAACAAAAGCGTGCAGACCTACGAATGCCTCATGGAAGACCCAGAGGTTAGGAAGTTGGAAGTGTAGCTACAAGAGGTGCAACAGCAGGCACTGAAAGTTCAAGCGCAGATGAAGTCACTCACTGCATTTGAGAGAAAGAAGATATCACAAGAAAAGCACACAACCTAGCAGCAGATTACTGCCATCTAGGGCAGAGTCATGGATGTCACACATAGGCTACAACTGGTGCAGAACGAAGCCTACACAGTGTTTGAAGAGATCGAAGGACAAGGATTGCAACTGGACCAAGTTATTGCGACAATGGAACAACACCTAGAAGGGCCTGATACCGAGCAGGTACTCCAAGAGCTCACTGAGCAAGAGGCTCAGGCAAAGCAGTAGGTCGAGGAAACTCAAGCTCAACTCGAGGCCTTTGAAGCAGTGTTGCCCAGATATGAGTGACTCGGGACGAGTCACATGTGAGTGTTGGGGGCATGTTGGCCCTCGACCAAGTTTTGAGGAAACATTGGTTGAGTTTGACCACTTTTGGACTTCGACAGGTTGGTCGAAGATGGACACCTAGGCATAGTTTAGATTGCGGGATCTCACTTATTTTGTGGACCCAACAAGGGGTTCATTAGGGTTTTAGGATGTCGGGCCATGGGTTTACCTATGATTAGGTCATTTTGTAAGGGATGTAAAAGTATATATAGGAAGGAATGTAATGTAGAAAGTGTGGAAGCTCAGTGCTAGAAAGCGGTGTAAGTAACTAAGTGCAAGAGGCAAGTAGTTTTGAGTTGCTTTGTGCAACAAACTGTGTATGTAAGACTTTGTGTGTAATAGAGGAGTTGGATTTGTGCCTTGACCTGATTTTGGGAAGGTGTATCTAGTGCTTAGTGCGCAGATCACCTGTCCAGTGCGAAGCTTGGCTCTATGGCTTAGTGCATAGAAGAAGATGAATGTAAGAGATTGAAGTAGAATAATAGAAGAAGAAGCAATTGGTGGACGTAGCCCCACACTGGGGTGAACCACGTATATCATGTGTTGATGGTTTGCTTTGTGTTGTGATATATATGTTGTAGATCTGTTTAGTGCATTGATTATTATGAATGATAGATAGATCTATGAATGCTTAGTGCTTTGTATATGTTGAATGTGTTAGATCTGATTTATGATGCTAAGTGCGATGTGTATTTTGTCATTGTTACTACATCGATCTGTACTTAGGGTTTGATCTACAATGTGAATAAAGCTAATGAATTAATGTGTGTTGTTCCTAAGTACTTTGCAAAGTGTTATAATCACATATTTGTGTCCCAACTTGCTTACAGACACTTGAGTCATGTAACCCCCCTGCCTCTACCTCAGGTGAGACTTCGCCTGCTTCACAAGTGTTGCTGAAAGGGCCAGTAGTTAGGGTTTTTTTGGTGCGCTATTGAAGCGTTGAACCTGGGTCTGCCCCCGTGCCAACAAAGCTTCCTCCAATTCTTTGATTCTTTCCTTTAACCTGACATTCTCTGCTTCAAGGCCTCCAATAGAATTATCTAGAGCATCTCCAGTTGCTCGATGAATTTTGGAAATTTGGGAAGGCCTCATGTTTTTTAGGTTAATCTCTGAATGAGATTTTCCCTTTTTATTCTTTATATCTCTTTCCTCAATAATTAAATTGTTGGTCTCGTTGTAAAAAACAACGCTCTGAAATACAAAAGACTCTTCTTCATTGAAGGTCTCGCTCTCAATTATTTCCATCTGATGATTCTGGTGAACAATTTTCTCTGGCTGATCAACGTTGGGGAACACTTTTTCGATGTCAATTTTGAGTTCCATATCCTTGAGAGAGAGGTCGTGGACGTCAATTTCACCTTGAGGTCCCTCCTCTTCTTGCACATTGTTTTTTGTTTTCTTCCTCAAGGGAAGCTTATGGGAACTTTCAATTTTTCCTAATGGAGGGTTCTTATCTCCTCCTTCGCCTAAAGAACTGTGGGTTACTTTCTTAATTTGGTGGGTCATTGGAGCACTGCTCTGAGATGTTGAACTCTTTGGAGTAACAGTTGGGGATTGAGCACTCTTCTCACCTGAACCTTTTCCTTTCTATTTGTACGACTCATTGGTGTTGAGTATCGTTTCTAGGTCACTGGTGTCATGAGAGGGAGTGTCTGAGACATTATCTCCTTCTTCATTGAGAATAGTATTAATGAAAGAGTTGTTGAAACCAACTACCAGTATATGTTCTACAAAAATTTCTCTAGGGTCGAACCCTTTTGATCTTTCAACATATTTTAGATTCAGGGTGTGGAAATGGCCTTCGAATTCATCAATCTTATTCATATTTCTGAATATGAAGTCCCCAAATTTCCAAGGCAGAGGTATGAATTGTTTTTTTCTCTTCTCATGGAAAAATTGCAACTAGTAGTTGCATTGCCTTACTATTTCAGTAACAAACATTTTTTTAGATATGTTGCATGTAAGGAAGGAAGGATTTTCGTTGGAACCAAAAATCCTTATAACATTATAATTCTCCATTTATTCCAGTGTTCCCTTCCTATCCAAGAACTTACTTGCCTTGTCAGACATCCGGGGAGTGTCCTTTCTAAACATCAAATCATAAAAAACCGAGACAAAATCATTATAAACTTCATAAAAATGTTTGGAGGCCTTGTGCCTTCACAATGTTTGATACCAGAAGGTTACTGGGTCAAATTCACAAATTACCTTTTGTTGAGCACTCAACACACCCTAAAAAAGGTTCTGTCAAATTTTTGCTATTTTTGGGTATCACTTGAGTCTGTTTCCCATTACTGAGTGACTTGGTTCTTATTCTTTTGTTGCTTGATTGAGTCTTTGCGCATGTTTGTTTCTATTGTTTCTTGAAGCATTATTACATGTCGTATTTGGTTCAAAATACTTGTCATTGTTGAGGAAACGATATGAAATGATCTTACTCAAGCATTTTTAGATTCTGCTTGGCTATTTCATAGATGGGAATCTCACCCTATGTTTATAGCCAACAAAAATAACATCCTAACTCACAAGTATTAATTATGAGTGCCTAGGCTAGTCTTTTATCAATAAAAAGATTGCTGGAAATTTACTTTTTATGCAATTTTCTGAATATAACAGTTGCTGAAATAAGTGTAAAGACAGAAGTAAAGACACCAAGATGATAATCAAGACATATGAGACATAAAGCAATGCTTTATTTCATTCCAATTAACATTTGACAATTTATCTCAATAGTGTTTGCAATTATTTCCAAAATATATTACCAACATATCCAAAAGCATGCCATACGAAAATCTGAAGTCCACTGTCATCAACAAATAAATAAATAAATAAACTTAAAATCCATATTTTCCGGTTTGTGAGGCAATCTTTCCCTTGCTGATGCTATCATCTTTTAGTCCTTCTGAACCTACCTTAGGCTGTATGGAATATTTAACCCTCATCTTGCTGATTATATGAGAGCAATCGTCCTTCCCATGCAAGTGGGAGGACACAAATTTACCAGAATTATCTGAATATGCGGAAGGGGCAGTAGCGACCTTTTCTTTGACAGAGGCGTAGTAGGCCTCCGTTTTCAGCCTTTTATTTGAATAGCTCATCCCTGTATGCATGATTGATTAGCAAATAATCTTTTAAATAACCATACATGATAACTCTTTAAAAGTATGAAATAAATTTTGGCTCAGCAACGTATCCGACTCATGCAATCCAATCCATACAAATTGTTAAACTGTTTGTCAATGAGCAGGGGGTGAACAAAGGGTTCTGGGATATGTGAAGGGTTTGTATTGAGCAAAACATGATATAATGAAGGGGAAAAGAACACACTTACTGGTCAAGGACAACAAACAATCAACTGTAATGCAAACCAAAGAAAACATCATTGTAATCCAACCAAGACACTGCTACTTCCAACTGCTTCAACACATAATTTTTCTTGATTGTAATCAATTTTAGAACAGGGATTAAAAAATGAATGTGGGAAGGTAATGGGGTTGTAATTAGCGAAAAGCGAACTAATGGTGGGGAATGAGAGCGGGTATTGTTCATAAAATTAATTAAGTAATCCATATAACCATTATGTAAAAGGAAATACATCAACCAAATGACCGTTGTGACCCACTAGCAACTACTGTGTATTAACTAGTTCATTGTTCATAATCAAATATCTAACACAGTGCCATCAACAAGACAATATGCATTCCACAACAATCTGTAAGGGGTTCTGTTCCTCTTATTTATACAATTAACATCTAATAACATTTCTCAAATGTATAATAGTAACTATTTCCACTCCGTTCATCATCAAAACAACCACTGCCCACACATTACTTCAATCATCAAATAAACTCAAAAGTTGTGTTTCAAAATTKCAATGAAGTTATACTGCTACTGTAATCGTGCCTGTCATTGTTAAAATGCATGACATTCGTTAAACATACATAGTGGATAGTCAATCCAATAATCCAGATTTAAATTGCAACAACCCTGACTCGCCATTTGAATAGWCAGCCAACAGTCACAACTCCAACTCACACTACGCTGTAGAAAACAAAAAACAATTCAATCAATGCGAGTGTAATACTATGACTGTACAAGCCCAATTTTCTTCGACTCTAAATAATCAAAATATGGGCTATCCATCCAATTCAACGAGGCATCAACAACAGGCCCGATCTCATAATACAAATAATCGAATTGCGACAAAAAGTATCCATAGCATACACAGTGGGAAACCATACCATAAACACCACGATGCAACATTCCCATTTGAAAAATTTAAACACACAGTCAACCTATCGTGTCGAGTTATCAATCCGCTACAAGGAGATAGCAACATAATTGCTCAAATCAATCAAACTGTAACAAATCATACTGTGTAAAAACTTCTACCCCTTCTTGATGACGCAACCAAATAATAATAACGTATACAGTGGGTGGAAATTCCATAAGCACCCCGATTTCAATAATCATTTGGCCATTAAAAAAACACACAGCTACAGTAATCATTGAATCGTGCTTATAGGAACGCCACTCATTCCAATGTATCAGGCGCAGGGCATCATTGTGCATTGATCAATTAAAAACAGTGCCGGGTTATCAATTTAATAAACACAAGGACAATGACTATGTGTTTGATCTAATAACTCATTCCAATTAACCATGCTGAGCTTATCCACCCAATAATAACAATTGCAGTGATTAGATTCCAAAACCAACATCACTGTCATACAATCAATGGGGTGAGCTAGTAATCAATTCTACACCAATCCATAACAACCATTATTAAACCCGACAGCCACAACAGTCTTCTCTACCAACCTTCGAGCTTGAGGAGTCGAGGGTTTGTTCTATGGACCAACATAGGAAGGCTAGAGTCGACTCCTCTCAATGGTTAAAACCTCTGAGACCAACGGTGCACACACAGAGAAAACCACAATTCATTTCGTGGACAGGTGACAAATCTCGCGATAGGAGAGGCTACAAACAGAGGATAAAGGATCCATTTTGGCCTTGTAATGGTGCTTAGCACACACATGGTATAACCCTCGTGGCTTCTCCATTCAACCAACTACAACGTTGAGGTGCAAACATGGCCGAGAAGAAGCAATATAACCCACTATGCGACCATTAATAGCGACAACAACCCAATGCCCAAGTGACAATGTGCAGTGACACAAAGCTCTTCCAACCCATTAAACCCCATAAAAGCCAAAGACTGGGTATGAAAATACAAAAGCGTGAAGACAACTAGGCACTGAGACCAAACAAAACCCTCCAACTAAACCAACAAGGATGACAGAGAGCCTTTACGACTGCTAACACTCAGGACGACCAATAACACTGCGACTTCAAGAAATTATTGCAGAGAAAACCATCAATGCCTCATTCCAAAAAAAACATGATTTCACAAAGTTGCCATACTCAAGGAAAGCACAACCTGATACATCTAAGCCAATATCCATTTCATAACCATAGAAGTCATGAATGGCAAAAAAAAGACATACCTATAATCAACAAACCTTAAAACGTGAGTTGGCCAAGCGGTTCCCTTTTGCTTGAAAATCAGAGCCTAACCACACCAAAAACCCAGTTGAATTAACCCGACTAGGGTGATGGCCAGTGGAAGGAGTAGGGGTGATGTGCAGTAAATGCATGTTACCTCCACAATCAAGTTCATTCAATTTCCTAGTACGCGCCGACCACTAATCAAACAAATTATCCAATTTGAACTATGCATCGATACCAACAATCCTTAATTGCCAGGAGCACCACCCACTGTAACATATTACCAATTCCAACTATACAGTAATGCATGTCAACTATGTTTCTATATAACTTCAATAAATCGCATGGCTATCATATGTTATCTAGGATTTACCACGATCCTTTTAATGCATATAGTGTAGCATGTTAGTATAGAATAGTTTATTCCCTTTGCATTTTGTTCACATTGCTTAATCTTTTTTTAATTTTCCTTTATTTGTTGTTACTAACATATATCTGTTGCAGGTGTCACAAGTAATATATACAGGAATAGACAACAATGGTAACCATGAATAACATAGGCCGTTGAAACATAAAACTTGAGCCTGGAGCAACAAAAGAAACACGCATAATACACCTGATCCATCATCCAATAAAAACAAGGTGTCATTAACCATGTAAGCAATGCCGAACGGTAGTATAACATCAAATAAGAACCAGACCTGATCTCCAATGTACAAGGCTTATAATAATATTATTATTTAGCTTTATAATAATAGGCTTTAGCAACACTTTGTGGGCAAAAAAACTTCGTTGCGATTTTAATCGTCAACAAACTGGTGACTCCATAGGAAAATTTGTTTTCAACAGATTTGGAAATCAGAACTCATGGTTTGCAAATCAAGAATAGTAAATTTAGAAGACATAACCAAAATAATAATGCAACAGGGGGAAGTGAGCGGATTTAATGGAAAAATGACCGGGAATTTGGGAATAACTCATGAAAAATGTTAAGTATGAGGGGGTTTATCCTTGTATGCATAATCATTCAACCATAATCGACTCTTATTTTAAGGAGAAAAATTAATGGATCTACTCTTTTATTTCTCAAATGGATGAAGAAATGGAAAGAAGAACCGAGAGATAGCTAATCCTTTATAAGACAACAATGGAAGTATATAGCAATTTCAAGGGTCCTTCATAAGAGACATCATAACAACTGTGTAATCTTGATTGTTATTGACTAAAAATACTTTGCAGGAGTCTCACTGTGGCATAACTGATCCAACATCTTATTCTTGTCTGAAACTAAAAAGATGACAAAATACAAAATCTAGCAGAACAAAATTGCAGAAAATTAAAATAACAGAAATAAAGTGATAGAAAAGTAAAAGCAGTAGGAAATGCTTAAAACATAAAACAAAGATCAACTACTGTAAGCAGAAAAAAAAGATAGCGAAAACTGAAAATATAGCTAGATTACTAAAATACAAAAAATCTAGACAGTGTTAGAGCCTTTCAAGTTGGTTCCAGGTAATGATTTAAGTGAGAACCGTTAGTGCTGTAGGAAAACAATCGCTCCTGTAAATCTTTTAGAATGTAAGAATTTGTACCTAAGACAAAAGCGATCTTGAAAGGACCCAACCATAGTTTTTGAAATTTTGAATGTCTTCCCCTATCAACATGAGCCGAATCCCATAGCAAAACTTTTTCATTGACCTTAAACTTGACACTCTTGACACTCTTGTTGAAATACTTCTTAACAATTTGTTGTCTCCTTTTAATATTATCCAAAGAAAACATCCTTTGTTCTTCCAAAGTTAGTAGTGCATTTATCCTTTGTGAAACATCTGAAGTATTTAATTCTTCGATATGTAGCATCAACCTTAAGGAAGAAAGTTCCATCTCAGTTGGCAAGAGGGATTCTTGACCATAAACAAGCTGAAAAGGAGTACAACCAGTGCTTACCTTGGTGGTAGTTCGATCTTCCCAGAGGGCGTAAGTGAGGAGAGTGTGCCACTGACGAGGCTTATCTTCGATGAGCCTTTTGACGATTCTTACCAGATTTTTGTTGGTAGAATCAGCCTGCCCGTTTCCTTGGGGGTAATAAGCTGATGAGGTGAAATGTTTAACCCCCAACTTGGCTATAAATTGAGTCAGCTTAGAAGAAATGAAAGCGGGGCCATTGTCTATAATAATTTCTAATGGAAGACCAAATCTGGAAAAAATATTATTTTCAAGGAAAGAAATTACCTGATCATTTGTGGAATGCTTAAGTGTGACTACTTCAGCCCATTTTGTAAAATAGTTCGTGGCTGTCAAAATAAAAACTTGTCTAGCTGAAGAAGGGGTATTAATAGGACCAATAAAATCCAATCCCCACTTTGAGAAAGGAAAGTCTGGTAGGACAGGTTGTAATGGAATGGCTGAAAGGAGTTCTTTCCCAACAAATTTTTGGCACTTGTCACAAGATATCGAAAAAACATAAGAGTCACTAAAGATTGAAGGCCAATAGTATCCTTTTCTAATAATCTTGAAAGCAGTGGTTTTTGTAGAGAAATGACCTCCTACATGAATGACATAACTTGACAAACCATGATCTTCTCGCAACAGTTTCTGTGCGTCTTCATTGCTTACACATCGAAGCAGCACACCATCAACAGATCTTCGAAATAAGATGTCTCCTATAATGGCATATATTGTAGATTCAAGACATAGTCTTCTCCTTTGATGAGTGTCTAAGTTGTCTGGGAATATTTGGTTCTGTAAATAATAAACCAAATTCTTGTACCAAGGATGTTCAGACACAGGGAGGATCTGATCGTCAATGTAAAAGAGAGGTGAAAGGGAACCATCCTCTTCATCAATTTCTTCACCATTCTCAGCATGCTGAGCCAAGTAAAGGGCCAGGTCATGTCCCTTGATAGTGGTAGAAGTTACGATATTTAAATCATGCTCCTGGATCTAGGCAAGCCAATGTGCAAGCTTTCCTAAAAGATAAGTTTGTGAGAGCAAAAACTTGACAACAGGTAAAGGGACTTTTACCAACATATGCTTACCTAATATGTAATGGCGAAACTTTTCAACGACCTTAACAAGAGAGGAAGCATGTTTCTTAATAAAAGAATATTTAAATTCGTCATCCGACAAACTTTGACTCATGTAAGCCATTGGTTTTTCATTTCCCTGGTCATCATTTTGCACGAGGACAACAAAAACTGCCTCCTTGGTGGAGTTAGTATATATCATGAATTCCTTCTCAAAATCCGGCTTCACCAAAACTGGTGCGGAACTAATTGCTTTCTTAATCCCTTCAAAATCATTTTCGACATCATCTGTCCAAGAAAAAGAATGATATTGCTTAAGCAGATTATGAATTGGCTTGACCATCACAACAAAATCTGGAACAAACCTACGGACAAAGTTAATCACCCCCATAAAAGCTTGAACTTCTTTCTTGGAAGTGGGAGTGGGAAGATTAAGGATAGTAGCAATCCTTTCAGGATCAATGCTTATTCCTGAATCAGAGACGATGTGTCCAAGGAGCTTTCCCTCGGTAACGCCAAAAATGGACTTGGAAGGATTTAGAGAAATGCCAAATTTCCTACATCACATGAGGACTTTCCTCAGATGGCCAAAATGATCTGATCGGAGTTTAGAGTATACTATTAAGTCATCAAGGTAGATCTGAAGGATCTTACAGATCAAATCGTCAAAAGCCAATTGCATAGCTATTTGAAAGGTGGCGCCTGCATTAGATAAGTCAAAAGGCATACGTTCATAAGCAAAGGTACCCCAACGAGTAATAAAGGTGGTTTTATATTTGTCTGCTCTTTTTACCTTGATTTGATTGTAACCGGAAAATCGTCAAGCAAGGACATCATTTGTGACCCTGCAACTTGCTACAAAATCATTTCCATGTTAGGGAGAGGGAAGTGATCTTTTATACTATCTTGATTTAATGCGAGAAAATCAACACACAATCTGATATGACCAGTTGTTTTCCGAAAAGGAACCAGGTTTCAAACCCATTCAAAATACTTGACCGGAAATATAATTCCAGCCTTCAAGAGTTTTTCCAACTCCTTCTGAATAGTTGCTTCTAGCACATGGTTGATAGGTCTTTGTTTCTGCCTGACTAGTTTTACGCCTTCCTGAATGGGGATGGCATGTTGTATAAGACCAGGATCAAAACCATGAAGATCCTCATAAGACCAAGCAAAAACATCTTGAAATTTGCTAAGCATCTTGGCAAACATCACTTTCTCTTCATTTAAACATTTGGCACCTATTTTAACATTCTTTGGAGTCTCGGGTGTCCCAATGTTCAAGGAGGGGGTTTCACCCACCTTCTTTTTCGACTCCTCTTCTTTCTATTCCTCCTTGTTTCCTACATCACTCAAAGAAAATGAACTCTTTAGAGGAGTCAAGCCTTTAGGAATATTGTTATCTTATATGGATATAATCTCCTTAGGCTTAAAAGGTTCATTTTGGATAAAAGTGCAAATGATCTTATCGTTAGGGAAGACCTACCAAGATTCTATATTGTTGGGAATATGTGGACGATAGAGAGATTGGAAAGTGCAATCGGGTCTGTGTGGCAGAAGTTGTCGATTAGGGGAGGCTACAAAAACTGCTAACCGATCAACCATTGAGTTTAACTCCCTCTCAACATGAGTGATGTTGAAAGATAAAAGGTTCGAGATAAGCACCCAAACAGTTTGGGTGTATCATTTCATCAGCTTGTTGCTAGGAGAGTAAAGTTTACACACAAGATTCACAACAAGCTCGGAATCCCCAAAAACTGAAAGGTGACCACAACCAATATTATAAGCGTTTTCAATGCGTAATAACAAAGCTTCAAATTCAGTGACATTACTAGTGCAAGCGAACTCCAACCGGTAAGAAAAGTTATGGATTTTTCCTATAGGAGAAATCAAGATAATGTGAGCTCTGTTACCTTCATTAGAGCATGAACCATCAAAGTGCATGTGCCACATGCCATCATCTAAATCGGTTTGTTCCATGGGAATGTTATCCTCCTCAGCAAATATGGAATACACTCCTGAGTCTTCTTCGATATAGTTTATGTTGGGCTGTGGGACACTCTCTATGTAAGGTGATATCCTTCCTTCTCTAAGGACTATAATGTTTTTTTCGTTCCGAGGAACAAATAAATGTGTTCTGTTGAGCGAGAGGTATATACCCGTTAAGGTTTGCCAATCTCTTCCTAAGATGATTGAGTAATTTCTTACTGGCATATCGATTACCTGAATGTTGAGGGTTGTCTTTATTTCAGGATGAGCACACAAAACTAAAGTCACATCTTTAATCTCACCTATGGTATTTTGTTGTAACCTATTATAAGAGAGCACGCTTCTGGCATTTTCACTTGTACAAGACAAGACAAGCTCTTCCATAATAATCTTCGACATCACACTTGGGCATGAACCGCCATCAATGAGGCAACAATGGGCGATCTTATCCATGATCTTTACAGAAATATAAAAGGGGGATTTTTTACAGGTTATCTAAAGTTATGTACACCTACTTTATTTATAGAATAATCCTCTTTGTGTACCTCTTTGGAAAGATTGGCTACAATGGAAGATTTTTCTTCCATGAATTGTTTCATATACATATGTTGTTCAGGGATGACAACCATGTCTAGAAGGGTTGCATATGCGTTGATGTTGGCAAACTGATTCCAGCTATTGTATTTGGAAGAGGGGAGAGGGGGGTGATTCCTTGAATCTCAGGAACCTTAGGAACCTGGAGGGTAGCAACGGTTGAGGATGAGATCGTGCTAGAAGAACCATGGGGAGGATCAAATTTGCCCTTGGGAGCATAGGCTTTGTTCCTAGTATTGATGACCATGACATCTTCTAGGTTTGCAAAATCTAGGACAATGATAGTAGCTTCTGGTATTTTACCAAAAATCTTATCTTTGGCACTCTTCTTTACCTCACATGTGGTTTCCTCATGGTGTTCCTCACAAAAGTTACACCAACTTCGAGGCAGAATAAATTTAGGCTGAAGATTATTTTCAACCGGATTTCTAAAGGGGGGTGCAGAAGACGACGAAGCTCCAGGGGTGAGAGGGCAGACAGTTCGCTTTCGCTCAAATGATATCATATGATTATTCGTATCTTGTACTAGTTGTAAGGGAGTAGATATGTCTGTTTGTCTAATCGATTCTCCCTAGGGAAGACCAATTCTTTCAAGATGTTATTCATACGCTGAGCATGTATGCAGAGCGGAACCGAGATTATCAATGGATTTCTCCTCAAGCCTATGACGCTAGGAGGAAGGCAATGCATTGTAGTAGTGCATGAAAGCGGATTGGTTCTGAGGGCGGATGAGTTCGGGGATTTGATTGTATAACTTGGTTAAACTCAAGTTKAAAGACTTGATGGTCTCACCATCCTTATAAGTAACATTATTATACTCCCTTAACTTCTCGGCTGGGCTTTTAGATTGCCCATAAGTGGATCAGAACCAATAGATTAACTCCTCCYGAGTAGACAAAATCTTAGGAGGAAGGTCAAAGAAGTCAGCTACAACCTTTCCTTCCAAGGAATTTACAAATAAGTGCATGCAAGTATCATTTCCATTAGCCCCTATGTTATGACAAGCATCGGAAAATTCCACCAGGTGCTCGTTTGTACTGGCAATGCTATTTCTTGAAAACCTAGGAAGATGCTCTTTAAATTTAGGAAGTGGATGAGTAGTAGGTGCTAGGTTAAGAGGAGAGGACACATGCCACATTGTGGTTGTGGCGTCTTCTTCGAACTGAAAAATCCCATACTTTTTAATGACTTTGGTGGGATTGGTGGTAGATTGGACAGGGATATGGTGGCTATATAAACTACCAATCACTGATGATGATGAAGATTGAAAACATGGAGCACTTCTAGTGCCACTGGAACCACCACTAGATGTCATCTTGTGGATGATAGATGAGGGAAAGAAAGACGAATTGGATGAATCAGATAAAGTCCTCCTTAGAGCACTTTGTTGGGCAGACAACACAACATTTCTTATTCCTATTTCAACAATAGGATTGATTTCAGGTGACAAGCTTCTTCTTCTTCTAGAAGCACAAGAGTCTAAGGACATGAAAGAAAGGCCAAAACTTGAAGAAACAAAAGGGTTACTGTTGATTTCTAGGCTGTCTACATCTAGCTTCCAATTGTTCTTTAGCACTAATATCTCATTCAATTACTGCCCAAGAATGGTTAAGCTCAACACGGGTATTGGCAGTGTTTAAGATGGTATTAAATAGATTCAAAGCAATGCTGGTTTGATCTTGAAGATCGGGCTCAATATTGGCTGCCTTGCAACAGGAATAGTCATTAAGAAATAAAACAATCAAAGAATCAATATTAGAAAAATAAAGATGTATCGATGAAAATCAAGTATAAAAATTAACCAAAGAGATATCAAATATCTCCCCAGTATGGTCGCCAAATAAATGTTGAGGAAAAGATACGAAATGATCTTACTCAAGCATTTTCAGATTCTGCTTGGCTAAAGAAAAATAGATGGGAATCTCACCTTATGTTTATAGCCAACAAAAATAACATCCTAACTCACAAGTATTAATTACGAGTGCTTAGGCTAGTCTTTTATCAATAAAAAGCTTGCTAGAAATTTACTTTTTATGCAATTTTCTTAATATAACAATTGCTGAAATAAATGTAAAGGCAGAAGTAAAGACACCAAGATGATAATCAAGACATATGAGACATAAAGCAATCCTTTATTTCATTCCAATTCACCAAAGAGTCACTCTTTTACAAAATTTCATGCATAAATTTAGAACCAAAGTCAAACTTAGACATCCCCGATGGAACATACAAAAGGACCTCCGACATAAAATAAAAATAACTAAAATCTAAAAGATGGATCAACTTGCCACATATTGCTGCCCACTCGACTCTGGACAATAGCCTTTTTCAGTCATGAAAACTAATTCACAAACAAACAAGTCTACACAGACTATCAAAGATAGATCAAGACCTCTGAAAAACAAGTGTCCGAATGATGTAATTCAACCCCGAATCTTGTTGTCTACAATAAGACCCTGCTATCATAAAAAGAATTAGGCTTGTGATAAATTAAGGAATGAATGAAAACTAAACTATCTCAACATAAACTCAAAGAACAAACCTTAGTATGCTTCTCCTTCTATCGTCCTCTTATTCCTCCCTTTCCTTTTTCCTTTAAACTAATTAGAATTGGTTGAAGTAGTTGAACCAACTCATTAGTTAAGTTAATTAGAAGACTCAACCAAATTTTAGTTAGGGGAAAAAGTAATAATCATAATAAGGACTATAATTAAATAATAACTAGTAGGTGGGACCCCTTGTGACTCCCCTTTAGTTCTTAACAATCATAACATACTAGTCAATTAAATAAACACACCTCCTTCTGACTCCCATCATCATATTAACATTTGACAATTTACCTCAATAGTGTTTGCAATTATTTCCAAAATATATTACCAACATATCCAAAAGCATGCCATACAAAAATCTGAAGTCAACTATCATCAACAAATAAATAGATAAAAAAACTTAAAATTCATATTTTCTGGTTTGTGAGGCAATCTTTCCCTTGCTGATGCTATCATCTTTTAGTCCTTCTTAACCCGCCTTAGGCAGTGTGGAATCTTTAAGCCTCATCTTTCTAATCATATGAGAGAAATCATCCTTCCCATGCAAGTGGGAGGACACAGATTTACCAGAATTATCTGATGATGCGGAAGGGGCAATAGTGGCATTTTCTTTGACAGAGGTGTAGTAGGCCTCTATTTTCAGCCTTTTATTTGAATATCTCATCCATGTATGCATGATTGATTAGAAAATAATCTTTTAAATAACCATACATGATAACTCTTTAAAAGTATGAAATAAATTTTGGCTCAACAACGTATCAAACTCATGCAATCCAATCCATACAAATTGTTAAACTGTTTTTCAATTACAGGGGGTAAACAAAGGGTTCTGGGATATGCGATGGGTTTGTATTGAGCGAAACATGATATAATAAAGGGGGAAAGAACATGGTTACTGGTCAAGGACAACAAACAATCAACTGTAATGCAAACCAAAGAAAACATCATTGTAATCCAACCAAGACACTGCTACTTCCAACTGCTTCAACACATAATCTTTCTTGCTTGTAATCAATTTTAGAACATGGAGTGAAAAGTGAATGTGGGAAGGTGATGGGGTTATAATTAGAAAAAAGAGAAATAATGGTGGGGAATGAGAGCGGGTACTATTCATAAAATTAATTAAATAATCCATATAACCATTCTGTAAAAGGAAATACACCAACCAAATGACCATTGCGACCCATTAGCAACTATTGTGTATTAACTAGTTCACTGTTCATAATCAAATATCTAACACAATGCCATCAACAAGACAATATGCATTCCACAACAATCTGTAAGGGGTTTTGTTCCTCTTATTTATCCAATGAACATCTTATAGCAATTCTCAAATGTATAATAGTAACTATGTCCACTCTGTTCATCATCAAAACAACCACTGTGACTTCAAGAAATTATTGCAGAGAAAACCATCAACGCCCCATTCCAAAAAAAACATGATTTCACACAGTTTCCATACTCAAGGAAAGCACAACTCGATACATTCGAGCCAATATCCATTTCATAACAATAGCAGACTCATGAATGGAAAAAAAAAGACATACCTATAATCAACACACCTTAAAACACGAGTTAGCCGAGCGGTTCCCTTCTGCTTGAAAGTAGGAGCCTAACCACAAAAAAAACCCAGTTGAACAATAGCCCGACTAGGGCGATGGCCAGTGGAAGGAGTAGGGGTGACGTGAAGTAAATGCACGTCACCTCCACACTCAAGTTCATTTAATTTCCTAGTACACGCTAGCCACTAATCCAACAATATCCAATTTGAACCATGCATCGAAACCAACAATCCTTAATTGCCAAGAGCACCACCCACTGTAACATATTAACAATTCCAACTATACAATAGTGCATGTCAACTATGTTTCTATATAACTTCAATAAATCACATGGCTNCCATTTCATAACAATAGCAGACTCATGAATGGAAAAAAAAGGACATACCTATAATCAACACACCTTAAAACACGAGTTAGCCGAGCGGTTCCCTTCTGCTTGAAAGTAGGAGCCTAACCACAAAAAAAACCCAGTTGAACAATAGCCCGACTAGGGTGATGGCCAGTGGAAGGAGTAGGGGTGACGTGAAGTAAATGCACGTCACCTCCACACTCAAGTTCATTTAATTTCCTAGTACACGCTAGCCACTAATCCAACAATATCCAATTTGAACCATGCATCAAAACCAACAATCCTTAATTGCCAAGAGCACCACCCACTATAACATATTAACAATTCCAACTATACAATAGTGCATGTCAACTATGTTTCTATATAACTTCAATAAATCACATGGCTATCATATGTTAGTTAGGATTTACCACTATCCTTTTAATGCATATAGTGTAGCATGTTAGTATATAATAGTTTATTCCCTTTGCATTTTGTTCACATTGCTTAATCTCCTTTTAATTTTCCTTTATTTGTTGTTACTAACATATATCTACTACAGGTGTCATAAGTAATATATCCATGAATAGACAACAATGGTAACCATGAATAACATAGGTCGTTGAAACATAAAACTTGAGCCTGGAGCAACAAAAGAAACACACATAATACACTTGTTCCATCATCCAATAAAAAAAAGGTGTCATTAACCATGTAAGTAGTGTCAAACGATAGTATAACATCAAACAAGAACCATACCTAATCTCCAATGTACAAGGCTTATAATAATAGTATTATTTAGCTTTATAATAATAGGCTTTAGCAACACTTTGTGGGAAAAAAAACTTTGTTGCAATTTTAATCATCAAAATTCATCATGTTTGCCATCGATTGAGCGTGCATCAAGTCCACCAAGTTTTTTGTTTGCGCAAGAGACATCCAAGACCACCAAGTACTTTGTATGCGCAGTAAGATTCCACACAAAAGACGCAGCAATTTGGAGCAACCCATTTCAGTCTTAGATTTCAAGCAAAACAAACAGGATACATTTTCAAATGACAGAGATCTAACAGGCCAATCAAAATCAACGACTCTTGTCGATTCGAGGATTCAGAATAGCGTAGACTTTAACAACAAATCATTGGAAAATTCACTCCATAAATTCGACATTCGGGCGCCCAAACTTGTCATTATCCCAAAACTCTCGAGCTCTGAAGCATCGAAGTACTGAAGCTACGAAGTGTCAGAGTGGGACCCTCACTGCCACGAAACTTCGTGACTTCGACATTCAGGAGATTTCCATGTTTCACAATCCAAGAGTCCCGAAGCTTGAACTCCCAGAGACACACGACACCTGTTGATACTGACATGAGGCACTCATCTGTCAAGGCTTGTGACGTTCATCCATGGAGCCACGTGGCTTTCATTTAGCGCTGCCATGTGACACTCATTTCTGGTCATTGGTGCCCATCATCCGCTCATTTCTGAGTGGCACGTGTCGCTCGCCTTATGTGACACATCAGTAACCGTGGCATTATCTGACATTAGGCCACCACGTCACTTCGCTCGTTTGCTCTTCGAGAGTTTCCAATCCAGAGCAAGCACAGTTCTCCGAAGTGACGAAATCTCGAGGTACTTAATGTTAAACGCAACTTAAGCCTGAGTTAATTAGTGATAAGCACTGGATAATCCCTCCGTGAGATCACTACTTCGGGAGGATTTCATGCTTTACATCAAGAAACTCCCAAATACCAAAGTGTCGAAGCACGTGGCAACCATCAATTGAGACATGTGGTACTCATTCCAGGTCATTTGGTTGCATCATTCGCCCATTTTTATGTGAGACGTGTCACCCTTCTTTCCATGACACATCATCAATATGGCATATGGATGCCACGTCAGATTCAAAAGATCATCTTTTGGGGGATTTATAAGCACAACATTCAGAAGCTCCTGAACTCCAAAATACCAAAGTCAGAAGAGACAACCACGTCATTTCGAGATAAAGTCCAATTGAGAGATATTCATGTTCCGTGTTCAAAATCTCCCGAGCTCCAAGAAATTTGTGCGATTGCTAAGTATGGTCAGGGAGGTTCTAATATGGAAGACAGATAGAAAATTTAGCAGGGGCGCTAAAATAGCAGGGTTACCCAGATTGCAGATTGCAACACTATCGACGACCAGATTGCATTGTGGGGATGTAAACTGCTCGAATGTTAATTTTCCAAAGCGAACCCGCAATTGGAACCATGGTATTGCTGGAAGGGTATGTGACAGCTTGTGGGGGATTCTGGGACCAAAGGTAGTGTGTACCTAAACCACCCTCGACAACTTCCACAATCACCTGCTCATATGACATCAGGTCACCACGTCACCTCCACTCACACTCCCGCTACCGCTAAAATTTCAACACATGTTCCCATCCTAACTCCCAAGCTGATCACCCTTGGCGACATCCCTTTCCTCTAGATCAATGGTCCTTATCGCATCCCGGACCCCCCCGACCTTTCTACCTTTAACAGGGGGGGGGGTTCAAGAAAGTGGTTTCCTCACAACAGGTCCTACCTAACGTGGCGGATGGTCAGGATTTTGGACCCCCCGTCTCTAATACGCTTTTTGCCTACCTCCTCCTTCAGAATCTTGTCGGATTGCCTCTCAATACCACCCCTCTCACTGCGTGCCATCTGTCCTCCACTCAAGCTTGCCACCTCCACTTGCCTCCAATTCATCTACATCCATGTCTTCCTGTTCACAACCAGTTCATCATAGTGAAAGCTAGGAGAAGGGTCAGTTATAGTCATGACATAGTGAACTTAGCTTCCGAAAGCTCAGACACAGACAAATAGTTAAGTCTCAGTCACAGGTCGACGCAGATTAGTTCCAGAACACTTCAACAGACTCCCTCTTCCTCAAGAAGAGATCTGCTCATGCAAACAATTGTCTCCAGTGGCCTCCAATAACTCACAGGTATGCCATTACTGAACACAGAGCTCTGCTTTATCACTCCGAAGCCTATTTTCTACCAAGTCAGTTCCTCCAGCGCATGCATCAGTTTTGTCTCAGAGACAGTAGTGGTTTTTAATTGATTAATTCCAATAGTTTCTTAGATTAGATACAAGAGTGGTCTTCTATGTGTGATAAGAATCACTCTTGCTGATGAATTCCAGTGTCATAGTCAAGTTAATAATTTGTTTTACGAACAGTTACCTAAAATTAGGTCTCATTTCCCTAAGGACGAGAACCTCTGCAACTTTGTTAATTAGGGGGTCTTTGAATGTTTTGAGGGTCGATGGTTTTTTCCAAAGACCCTCATTTTTGGATTGTAAATAATTATTTTGGAGCTACCTTGATTGAGAAGTCTTGTTCAGGACTTGAGACAAAGTTTTTATGTTTTTCATCAAAGGCATGTGTGATTGGATCTCAAGAAGAATTATTTCTGATTTTATCTCATGAATGGATGCTGTAATGTGCGAGAGCCATTGAATCTGTTGATAAGTTATCTAATTCAATATTTTTTAAAGTTCTTGTCTTTAATGATGAAAAGTAAATCGTTGTGTTAGTATGTGAATGATGATTAGAGTTAAGGAAACTATTTTTCTTGCCATCGTTTATCACATGTATGTATTCTTCTGATAATTGTATCTTAGTCAATAATTGGAACACCACCAGGTTAATGTATTAATACTAGGCTTGTTGTAGGTGTAAGAATCATTGTCTGCATTTTTGAGCATGTGGGTTATCCCAAGCCCAACCTTCTCCAGTAGTTAATATTTCCCACTTTGTTATCCAATTGGTTTATACAGGCTTTAATTTTGTATCGGTCCCACCTATAAGAGAAAATACAAAAAAAGAATGTTCAAACCGAAGGAGGATATTTCACTAGAAAACATCTTGTCAATCACTTCTGAAATCCCATCGATTAATTGGCCGGATCGCAAGATCTAGAGAACCATTCCACCATTAAACACTGCAGAGTCTAATTGGGCCTCTGTGGCAGGTTTGGGTCCTACTCTTGAGTTAAAGGGATTTAGGACCCCTCAAAAGAATTGGTGCTAGAAGGAGAGCCTGAAGAATAAATGGATGACAATATTTTTTACAAAATCTTTCACACAGCCTGTAGATTCAAAACAACCCACATGCATGGATAGTCATTCCCAAGACAACCCACACACATTGAGTACTCCTGAAACGAGTAACTCACCCCAGCAAGAGGAAGAGAATCTATTCCTTGAGATACCCTATGCTCTTCCTCATGAGGATTTGAACTAATTCAGAAGAATCAGAAGAGCTTACGCCCGACAGATCGGAGCACTACCCTTAGCTCCATTACTTCCTCATAGAAAACAAGTAAGCAGACCCGTGGTCGACACCCTCGACTAGGTTTTTGTGCACATAGTAGAAGACTTGATAGATTTCTCCCTCACCGAAATTGAACATCCTCTTAATCTAATCCCTGAAACACCAGCCGACAATTGCTCCGAGCCCAACGATTTTTCCGACGAGGAGGAGTTTAACTCAGAATGCTCAGTTTTGGGATCGGACGACATAGAAGATAACAATGATCATAATGAAGAAAGGGGAAACCCACCTCAAAATAATCAAACTTGGTTGGCTAGAGATGCTATGGCCATCCCTGGACGAGTACATAACCTTCCCCAATATCCAGAGAAGTTACTCCCTAAATTAGAGCCCGAAACCTCAGGATTGCCAAAAGACCATATCAAAAAATTCATACTAGCTACCAGATTGATGAATGTTCAACATGAAGATGTAGTATGCAGAATTTTCCCCTATAATTTTGGGAATTTGACCTTCACATGGTATTTTAACTTACCTGTAGGATCCATAACCAGTTGGATGAAGTTTCAAAAGGATTTTCTGTATAAATTTATAGAATAAACCACTACAGGAGCTTTGATGGCCGAGTTGTTCGCTGCCACCATGAGTTCAAAGGAGAAGGCTAAAGACTTTAATCAATGGTTAAACTCTATCTGAAACAAATTCCAACCCGAATCTAAACCCACTAAGGAGTTGCAAATCAAAGTATATGCGAATGCTCTCCCAACTTCTATTTCCATGTTTGTGAAGAGGGTTGCCAAAACAACCTTAGCTGAGAATTTTGAAGAAGCCAAAAAAATAGAGTTCTAAATGAAGGGATGTAAAGAAGGCCAGGTCTCATTAGTTAAGAAGGAAGTTCAACCTCCTCCCAGAAGAGGACTCCTATTGACTAGAACCCCAGGGAAACAAACAGAACAAGGTCCCGAAAAGGGAAGAGGAGACATAAAAGACCTACAACGCTTGGTTGAGAAATTGTCAAATGATATCATAGACATGAAAAGGAGTGTAGGGGAAGGAAACCAAGGCCAGAGGCCATATAAACCCTTTTTTAAAAGAAATCCACCTTTCAAAGAAATTGAACCCCCCAACCAACTTAAACATCGATCTGAAAAATGTAGCATTTGACTCTTTCTGTATCTATTACCAAGAAAAATACTCTGAAAGAGACTGCCCACAATGGGTGCATGCCATGAATTTGATGGTCAACCGGTTTCTAGATGAGGTTTCCCTAACCGAACAATCCAATGACTCAGTTATGAATATTGTTGATCAGGAAGGAATTGATCCACCAGAAGAAACAACCATGTTGATATGGGTCCCTGACCTAACTATGCCTTTGGATGACCTATTTGAGGTTCAGGAACCACCCACAAAAGTCTAGGCTATGAAAATATAAAGTAGAGGTCAATCGGTCTCAAACGACCTTACTACTGTTACACATCAAAATCACTCATTGCAATGATGGCTAGTGTTGTCGTTACAAATATCACAAGTGTCACAAACATCATACTGCCTATGTCGTCTCTCTAACGACATCGTAAGGACACTAAGACACCTCAAAGACTAGTTTTGAAGAAAGAAAATCAATTGACAGAAGAGTACAAACCTTGTGCCACTGAAAAATCCACTAAAACATCAATTTTGGGAGGGAGCGCTCCCCTACCTACTGATAGGGAGCATTGACACTCTATACTCCCTTATAGAGGAGTGTTCCAGTGCTTTGTGCCCCTTTTGAGGGAGCACTGCCCTTTTTTGGGCGAAATTTGGTTTGTTGGAGGAAATCAGAGGAAAATCCCCTCAATATATGAAGTTAGTTGGGTTTGAATCTTGGGTCAAGGCATGATATTAGGGGAGATCCATAACTGAAGGAGAGGAATCCTCAACTTATCCCAAAGATATCTCAAGTGGTTGGGCCTCTCCAAGCTTATATAAGGAGGCCTTCTTATGGTGAAAGGGACATGAAAAGATTGGAGGTATGAAACCTATGATCTCATAGGAAACATACAGTAAGGAGATGGAGATTGAGAATTATACCAAAATTATGATCTCATAAGTGAGGCACCATTGAAGCATAATCAATCTAGATTACTTGAGCAAAGGGGTTGGACAAAGAGAACAAGAAGAAGTTGTTGCACCTTCATCAAGTTTGGTCTGTAAGTACTCTTCATTTGCTCTCATTAATATACATACATGCTTATCCTGCTTCTTTCAAGTTTGTGTTTGTTCCACATAAAATTTTCTCTAGTAGATATATATTTGGGCTAATATCAATAGAATAGGAAGCTCGTTGTATCTTTGTTTGTTCTACAAGACCTATCGAGGAGCTTAGTTTTGAAGCTCAACTTGGACTTTGCAAGGAAAAACGCCATTAAAAAGGTACATACTTTTCTTCTTCCTCTTAATACCTTAGCTTCATTAGATCTAAAGGGATGTCAGTTTCCACATTAAGCACTTTTCTATCTTGGCCTTAGGAGTCCAGATACCAAGAGGGAATCCGCTTGTCCGCAGGAGGATTCACCTGTAACAGAAATTGGCGACTCCACCGGGGAAGGAATCCTATTGTATTTCCTTGGTTTGTCCCTGCCCTTTTACTACCTTTCAGATAACTTTTTCTATGTGTTTATGATCCATTAGCCTTCTCCTACATTCACTAGCATTTTCACCATTTTTTATGCATTTTGGGTGAATTTTTTGCAATTTTTTGGCTCTTTTTCTGAGCTATTGGGAGGACCAAAGGCCCTCTGTAGGCCATATCAGAGCTTTGTTCTATCATCAGTTCTCCCCTATAGTGCTTTAGGGAGCGTTGTAGCACTCTGTACCCTTGAGAAAGGGAGCGCTAGTCTCTGTTTTGGAGGTTTTTTGCCCTTTTCTGCTCATACTTTTTCAACCTGTTTTGTGGAAGTCTTTACCCATTCTTTGTGGATGGTTTGTGAAATTCTTTGGATTGGTTTTTTATGCTTATCACTCCCTCTTGTCTTGATTGGAGCTTGAAACCCTTTTCATAAATGTGAAAATTKCTCTTTCTAGCTATGTTTTTGTTGAGACAGTTTTGAGTRTTTTCTCTTTCTCCCTATCGTTTCTTAGATTCTTCTCTACATTTCATTGTACTCCTTGGATGCTTGTTGGTTTTAGGATCCTTGAATGAGTTATTTTTAGAAAAAGATTCTACTTGTTTTCTTTCAGTTCTCATTTTTTTGAATGCATTCTTGCTTTTGGGTYGTGAAACTAGCTTGCATTTGAAGTAGCGAAATTACATGTTTTTGACATTTTGGGACATTGTGCATCTAGAATGATGAATGTTTTCTCCTTCTCGTAGCATAGATTTCATCGAAATGAAAAGATTGCATCTTCATCTCTTTGCATAGCTTTCAATTCGGTCAAAACAATTGCTGCATTTTTTCCTGGGAAGCCCTTCTCACACAAGGGTCAATCACGAGGTCACATTAAGACTGGCAGAGTTACTCACCCTTCTTTGTTGGTCTTGGTGTAGAGATTGCACATATTATGGGGGTATCTTGAAGGTATACCCACAATGATGAGTTGAAGCCTTTCAAGTTGATTTTGGGCTAAATACCCTACCCTTGCGCGTGGATCGGACTGTCAACTGTTTCCCCAGGCATCACTGTTGTAGTTGGTAACCTTAGTGGCCTATCTCTTTAGGATCTTTACACAAGGTGACTATGGAGGGGAAAGTATTCACAGTACCTGGAATCGATGTTGCCAGACTCACTCGGGCTCCTTGGAGGGTATACCCATGATTATGTGTGGGAGCTTGCACCAGGGTGTAAGTCCGTTAAGCAGGTTGTCAATGTAACTTTTCTACCTGCTTTATCTCATCCCCTTCTTACTTTGTTCCCGCGATGTTGGATTTCATCACCAACTAGTGTGCTCATTGTGAGAAGGTTTTGTTTGCTTGCTTTCTTACTATATTTTTAGCGTGTGTTGTTTGTTCTCCCTAGTAGAATCTCAGTTGGATATTCATTTTTGTGGTGTCAGTTCCCGGAATGACCAATGAAGGAACCCCTTTGCTAGGGGAACCCTTTGTTTTTACTTCTTAGGAAAACGTTGGTCCTCCTTACATCACTACTTTGAGCCTTCCAGGTCTCACAATTGGGTTATCGATATGGTTGTTTTCCACTCTGGTGATCTCGAATGCAGGTGCTTTAGATGTAAGCACACCACACACACATCAACCTCATGTCAACCTTTCTCCTTCTTCGCCCGTCAGGTATCCTTCCATTTCTCCTTCTTCGCCTAATGAAAGCTCTCAAGCGAGTAGCCAGATTGATAAGAAGAAGAAGAAATGAAAAGAGAAGAAGAAGAAGAACCAGAAAGGGACTAAGCCTCCAACTAAATCAAATGTTGGATCTAAGCAACCGGCTACTGTTAATAGTACTGGGAGTGTTGATAAGGTAGATAAGGTTAAAACAAAGAATCTAAAACCCAAATTACCTTACAGTCTTTGTAAGGGTGACCATTTTCTGAGGGATTTCCCTGGTATTCCCAAGGTCTTAGAAATGTGGTCATCCACGTCATCGGCCCCTGCTGGTCATGCCGGTGATACCCCGTCAACTAGTGATGTTAAGGTTGGTAAGAATAAGACAACTGTCAAATTCCCTTGCATGTTATGCAAAGGTGATCATTATTCTCACCTTTGTCCTCGTATGGATGAAGCTTCTTCTCTTTTGGAAAAACTTCAACTTCCAAAAGGTTATCGTAGGCTTTCCCCCAACCCATAATTAGTTGATGGAATGGTCAATCCGGTTCCATCCCCGATCAATCTGGTTGATCATGTGGTTAATCTAGTTCCATCCTTGGTTGGACCACTCACCAAAGTAGTTGATCCAGTTCCATCATCGATCAACCCCACTTTTCATCTGGAAAGTGAAACCCAAGTGACTGATCCAGTCCTGTCATTGGTCAGTCCCACCCTTCATCCGAAGAGTGTCAAAGTGGTCAACTCAACTCTGCCATCAGTCGATCCCACTCCTCCATGGATAAGTGTCAAGGTGGTTGCTTCGGTTACTTCATCGGTCAATCCCACTCCTCCTCTGACGAGTGCTAAAGTGATTGATCCAGTTCCTTCCTCGGTCAGTCCCACCCTTCATCCGAAGAGTGCCAAAGTGGTTGTTCCGGTGACATCATCGGTCAATCCTACTCTTCCTCTAACGAGGGCCAAAGTGGTTGCTCTGGTTAGATCATCATTCTATCCCACTCTTCCTTTGAAGAGTGCCAAGGTGGTCGATCCGATCTCATCATCAATCGATCCTACTCTCCCGCTAGAGAGTAAACCCAATTATGGCCACGTTTTTCTTGTTGAAACATGATCTTCCTTGCTGGGGGGCATTCCTCCTTCTCTTGCAAAAACCCTTCCAAGTAATGAGGCCATCCTTTTTGATTGGGGTGTGCGAACTGGACTTCTTCTTCCCTCTCACATGCCTTTAAAGATTCCAGTTCAGGTTTGTGGTCGGGACGTTCCTCATACGTTGATAGATGAAGGTTCTTCCGTTAGTATTTTTTCCTCTATTGCTTGGCAAGATTTGGGTTATCCTAAGCTTGTGCCAATTACCTAGACTCTGTTTGCTTTCAACAGAAGAACCAATCACCCTTTAGGTATCCTTCCTCAGTTTTCGGTAAATTTGGGAGGGAAAACAGTCTTTATTGATGTTATGGTAGTCCAGGACCCCTTGGATTTTGATTTACTCCTTGGGCAAGATTATGTCTATGGCATGAAATCTATTATGTCCACGCTGTTTTGTGTGATATCTTTCTCGCATGATGGAAGAATGGTGAATATTGATCAACTTTCATTTGTTGGCCCTGACTTGACCATCAACCCAATGACCTCCCTAAACAATTCTTATATGCAGTCAGTATCACCCCTGCCACAGGTCAATTATGTGGCGTTGTCTCCCATGACTTAAATTTTCGATGACTTAGATCTGGTAGTTGACATGGTGATCTCTTCGGTAGGGCTATTGGAGCTAGATCTCCTTACCCTTGACGAGACCCTCAAAATGTGTTCCTTCCAGAGCATTCTTCTTCCATCCAGTGAAGATCTCTTGGAAGCCATGATCGAGTTTTATTCCTTTACATGGTGTCCTTCCAGAGCGTTATCCTCTTAGAATCCTTGATCAAGAAGCAGTTACGAGCATAGTTTCTCCTCTCTGTAGCAAGCTCGTTAAAAAATGAAACAGAAGTTACGAGCATAGTTTTTCCTCTTTGTAGCAATCTCGTTAAAAAATGAAACTGAAGTTACGAGCATAGTTTCTCCTCTCTGTAGCAAGCTCGTTAAAAAATGAAACAAAAGCTTTGAGCATAGTTTTTCTCTCTGTGGAAATCTCTTTAAAAAATGAAACAGAGACCTAGGGATTGAACCCAGAGCCTTGATCATAGTTCTTTTCATGTGTCAAGATCGTTAAAAAATGAAACAGTCACCTCTCCTGTCAGGTCGAGTTTTTTGCCAGATCTCGTAGATGTCGAGTCGAGTATTTCGTTAGATCTCGTATTTGAACTTTCTTTTCATCCACCTGTATCCTTTTTCTCCGTATAGTACAAAAATTGGTGACAACCTCAAAGTCGGTGAATGAATTGAAGCTTGGGGGGGCATGTCTCCAGCCTTTGATGATCATTCTGGATTAAGCCACTAGCTTTCAAGTTGGGGGCATAATATTAAGCTTAGTCTTTGTTATTTCTCGTGTTCGTAAATACATGAGAATGTAACCGAGTATACTTTTATCACTTTTTCGGACTCGTAAAGGTTATACGAAAAAGGAACCCCTTGGAGTCTTCTTTAAATTCTTTTAAGACTCTCTAAATGTGAAAATATTGTCGAGTGATCTTGCTTCCTTTCCCACTCGTTAAAAGGTTTGAAAGGGCATCTTTTGAGTGAAAATTTATCTCTTTTTCGGCCTCGCGAGACTAACATTACGAAAAAGGATAACATTAGAGTCATCTTTAAGTTGTTTTCAGACTCTCTAAATATGAAAAACCATCGAGTTTACCTTCTCTGGACTCGTTAAACAATCATACATTGAAGGGCCCATATGGGACTGAACCCTTTCTTCTTCCAGATCTCTAAACAAAGGAAGGAGGAATTACTGAAGGTGAGTCATATCAAGCATGTGTTACCCTCCTCGATCTCGGTAAATTAAAAAGAGGTACTTATCTATCTGGATGGGGGAAAAATTGAAAGAAGCAAGCCAAGCAGTTTTTGAGAACACTAACAGTAACTCTTACAGTCGCCCTTGAACACGACACTTTATCTTTGCACGCATTTGAATCCACTAAAACTCTACACTGAGCCAATCCTCTGAGTTTCTTTTACTCCTTTGGGTCACCTGACGAAAGTCACAACATCCACTACATCATTAAAATTTGGTCCATGTCACATTTCTACTGTTGTGCCTCAGTGTCAAGGGAAGTATCAACCTCGACAGTCAGCCATCACAAATATCCTGTTTCAATACCTGTGTTACTCCATGTTCATTTGATCTACCAATTACATCTCTGTGTCAGTTTCACGTCGTTGATGGGGAATACATCAAGGCCCTCCCTCAACGAGTCTGTTCCTGTCGACTTCAGCACATTATCCAGGCACTAGAATTAGAAACCAGTTAGTACCTTGGGACCTGCATGCCTCAATGGAAGGCCTCCTCATGTTCGACAGTGGGTTTACATTATTGACCCTTGATCGTGTGATTCCATGGATGTTCGACTTCAGCTCATTCATTCACATTCATCAGAATGTACTAGAGTACCTTGGGAATCATTGACATCAATGGTGATCTCCCTCACATTTGTTAACAGTTTACCTCATAGACCGTTAATCAAGTGGTTTCTACCATGTTCGACATCAGGACACCTATTCACATGGTTAGATTCGTACTACATTAGGATCATTAAGAAGACCCTCGATTGAGTTATCATTCTTATATATACTTTGCCCAGGTTGCAAAGGAGTTCTTTTGAACTATGACACATATACTGTAACATAGATCCACTTTGTATTGGTCGTGGCTATGTCTTGTCGTCTCGTAGATCCACTGTGTATTCTTCGTGGCTACTATAAGTTCAGGTCATAGGAGTATAGATCCACATTGTATCTTCAGTGGCTATACTTTTTATCCATATAATTATGGATCCACAATGTATTTTATGGCGGCCATACCTAAAAAGTATTTATCACTCAAGCATAGGTATGCCTGCCTTGGGTTTGAAACATGTCATAATATTTGTTTGATGGTTGTGTGTAGATTTTTCCATCCTCTCTACATCCATAGGTTTGCTTGAAAAAGTCTACAAAGTAGTTCAGTCATTATCGTCTTCTGACTTCTCACTTTGGGGAGGAATCTGTTACACATCAAAATCACTCATGGTCAGTGTCGTCGTTAAAAATCGCAAGTGTCGCAAACATCATACTGCCTATGTCGTCTCTCTAACAACATCGTAAGGACACTAAGAAACCTCAAAGACTAGTTTTGAAGAAAGAAAATCAATTGACAGAAGTGTACAAACCTTGTGCCACTGAAAAATCCACTAAAACATCAATTTTGGGAGGGAGCGCTCCCCTAACTACTGACAGGGAGCGCTGGCACTCTGTACTCCCTTATAGAGGAGTGTTCTAGTGCTTTGTTCCCCTTTTGAGGGAGTGCTGCCCTTTTTTGGGCGAAATTTGGTTTGTTGGAGGAAATCAGGGGACAATTCCGTCAATATCTGAAGGTAGTTGGGTTCGAATATTGGGTCAAGGCATGATCTTAGGGGAGATCCACAATTGAAGGAGAGGAATCCTCAACTTATCCCAAAGATCTCTAAAGTGGTTGGGCCTCTCCAAGCTTATATAAGGAGGCCTTATCATGGTGAAAGGGACATGAAAAGATTGGAGGTATGAAACCTATGATCTCATAGGCAACATATAGTAAGGAGATGGAGATTGAGAATTATACCAAACATATGATCTCATAAGTGAGTCACCATTGAAGCATAATCAATCTAGATTACTTGAGCAAAGGGGTTGGACAAAGAGAACTGGAAGAATTTGCTGCACCTTCATCAAGTTTGGTATGTAAGTACTCTTCATTTGTTCTCATTAATATACATACATGTTTGGCCTGTTTCTTTCAAGTTTGTGTTTGTTCCACATAAACTTGTCTCTAGTAGATAGATCTGTATTTTGGCTAATATCAATATAATAGGAAGCTCGTTGTATCTTTGTTTGTTCTACAGGACCTATCAAGGAGCTTAGGTTTGAAGCTCAACTTGGACTTTGCAAGGACGAACACCATTAAAAAGATATGTAATTTTCTTCTTCCTCTTCATACCTTAGCTTGATTAGATCTAAAAGGATGTCAGTGTCCATGTTAAGCACTTTTTTGTCTTGGCCTTAGGAGTCTAGAGCCAAGAGGGAATCCTCTTTTCTGTAGGAGGATTTGCCTGTAACAACTACGACCCAAACTTCAGGGGGAAAACTAGCTCCCGATCACCCGAAAACACATTTTGTTCCCTGAAGAAATCCTATAAACATCTATACACAAGAATCGCCTAAGCTAGACTACAACATAGTAGAAGAATTGAAAATGTTGAAGGCAAATACATCAGTCATGGACATGTGTAGAATCCCTCAACAAAAGGACTTTCTATTACAAGCATTGAAATTAGTAGGAAATCCTACAACAAGCACTGACCAAGGAGAAAATATAAACCCCACATATCTAAGGAATAAACCAACTATGAATGCCTTTTCTGTAGATAAGAAGGGAAACCTTTTGTCCCACTGTTCCTATTGACATTTGAAGTCTTCAACATAAACCTCCATAATTGTTTGGTTGAATCAGGAGCATCCTCCAATGTTATGCCATTGTCTATTTGCAAAAAATTAAACGCTAACCCTCTCAAAAGAGATAAGCATGTAATACAATTGGACATAACCCAAGTGAAGGTTATGGGAGAGCTCAAAGATGTAATGATCAGAATAGTGACACACCCTAAATTTGTCCAAGTAATTGACATCATTGTAGTAGATATCCCAAAAGCATATGGTTTGATACTGAGTCGAGATTGGTTTGAGGAGTTAAACATATACTTTAGTACAGATTGGGCTCACCTTTTTCTGCCATTAAAGGGACACATGAATATGATCAGAATCGATAGGGAAAGATATCTAAAACACATGGTCACCGACCTGGAAACTATTAACGAGCCCTCATCGACAGATTTTCCCGTGCTAGGCAATTATTCCTACGACTCCGATTTCGGGAATTTATCTCCCCTCTCATCTGATATCCCTCTTACTCAAAACCACAAAATAAGTTTTCAAGAAAATTTGCTAACGACGGCGGGGCAAACCTTCTTCTGTCAAGAACCAGTGTTAGAAATCATGAAACAGATAGGAGGAAAGGATAAAAGTGGTATAAAAAGGGAAGCTGATAGTTGTCACTCACAAATGTGGACCTTATAATTCGATGGATCTAAATCACAAGAAGGGTCAAGGGTAGGGTGCATCCTCATTGACCGAAAAGGTAAATGAAGTTTCCTGTCCTGTAGACTAGAATTTGAATGCACAAACAACACTGCTGAGTATGAAGCTCTAGTACAAGGGCTGAAGAAATCCATAGACTTAAACATTAAATAATTGAAAATTTTCAGAGATTTTGAAATCATCATGAGACAAGTAAGGAACACTATACATTGCAACTCTCCCCACCCAAGGAATTACCAACAGGAAGTGCACAGACTAATAGAACATTTGAAGCCTTCAACATTACAACGATCTCCAGAACAAAGAACACTCTTGCTGACTCTCTGGCCATTGCTTCCTCAAGGCTATCATCTCTAGAAGACTATGAAGCATCCCTGTTCACTGTGGAGCTACTCTATAAACCATCAGTGCCCAATAATATTTCTAATTGGAAGGTATTTGAAGGAGATGAACAAGTCATAATTTTTTTGACCAATCGGGATAATATTAAAGACTTGGCTATTGACGATGAGGTATTCCATGAGCAATTAGCCGAAAATGATCCTCATACAGATCAACTGACTGACAAACAAAGGTCTCACATGATACCGAAGGGAGTGACCAATTTAGAAAACCTTTTTGACCTAAGGGAAAGATTTAAAGGGTCAAAGAACGCAAAGACGGGGAGTTACTGTCCCATGCACGAAACTATAAATTTAGGAACCTCGAAAAACCCCAAGAATATAAATCTCGGCAAGAAAATATCTAAAGAGGAAAGGAAGGCCTATCTTAAACTTTACAGACAATATCAAGATGTTTTTGCATGGTCCTACCGAGATCTGAAAAATTATGATACTCGTATCATTCAACACTATCCCATTAAATCCTGAAGTGAAACCATTCCAATAGAAGCTACAAAAGTACCACCCATCCCTGGAGCCTCTCATGTGTCAGGAGTTAAAGAAACTACTAGATGGAAATATTATCTTCCAGGTTAGACACTCTGCATGGTTAGAAAATTTGGTTCCTGTGAGGAAACAATCTGGGGAGATCTGCCTCTGCATAGATTTCAGAAACCTTAATAGAGCTTAAGAAAATGACAACTACCTAGTCCCACCAATGGAGAAACTCTTGCAGACCGTGTCTGGCTGAGAGATTTTCTCCCTGCTGGACAGTTTTTCAGGTTACAACCAAGTTCTAGTTTCAGAGGAAGACCGTTTGAAGACTACCTTCTGAACCAAGTGGGGAACCTTCTCTTATCAACACATACCATTTGGGTTAATTAATGCAGGGGCGACCTTCCAAAGGGCCATGGATGTAGTGTTTCAGGGACTAATCAACAAGTGTCTAGTAGTATATTTGGACGACATGACTATGTATTCAAAAAACAGAGAAGATCACATCCAACATTTAACCCAGATTTTTGAAAGGTGTAGGAAATACGGTATATCCTTAAACCCTAAGAAAACTATTTTTGGTGTCGAAGAAGGTAAGTTGTTAGGCCACATTATATCTCAAGCAGGGATTCACATATACCCAGAACAGATTAGGGCTATAGCTTAGCTTCCATTACCCCACAACAAAAGGGCTATGCAATCTTTCTTTGGGAAATTCACCCCAGATTTTGCTGAAACTATCAAACCCTTACAAAAAATGATCTGTAAAGATGTTGAATTTAAGTGGGATGATGAAAGAAAAAGTTCTTTCAGCAATATTAGGGCTGCAATATCCCAAGGCCCAGTGTTGCGAAGTCCCGATTTTACCAAACATTTCTTCCTCTATACTTTTTCCTCCGACCAATCGTTAGTTGCAGTATTGACTCATAAGGATGATGACAACAATGAGTCCCCAATATCATTTACGAGCACTAATATCCAAGGGGACGAACTAAATTACCCTGATATAGACAAGCAATATTATGTAGTATACAAGGCAGTGAAACACTTCAGATATTACATCCTAAAAAACCATACCAAAGTCTTCGTGCCTCACCCTGCGGTCAGATCTCTATTCACTCAACAATAGATGGGGGAAAGAAGAGGAAATTGGATGACAGTAATCCAAGAATTTAATCTAGATATCAAACCTGCTAAACTGGTTAAGGTACAAGGGTTATGCAAATTGACAGCTGAAGCCCAGGACCAAGTAAATGGAGACCCTGGGTGGGAGAATGAACTGGCATTATGGTGCGGTGAAGTTTCATACGTCTCCCCAGGGAAAGGGTCTTGGTATGAGAAACTAACTTATCTATTGCATTATGGGACTTGCCAAAAAAACCTGAATCCCAGGGAAAGGGTCTTGGTATGAGAAACTAACTTATCTCTTGCATTATGGGACTTGCCAAAAAAACCTGAATCCCAGGGAAAGGAGAGCCCTAAGGTTAAAATCAACACAATATCGCCTCATCAATTCGGTGCTCTTTTGTGTTAATTATGATGGGGTACTTTTAAGATGTCTCGAATGTGAAGATGCAAACAAAGTTCTGAAGGAGCTCCATGATGGGCCTGTAGGGGGACATTTCGCAAGAAACACCACTGCTTATAAAATACTGAGAGCCAACTATTATTGGCCTACTTTGTTCAAGGATGCTCACACATATGCTAGGAACTATAAAACATGTCAAATAAGCGTGGGGAGGGAGAAGAGAGCAGCTGTCCCACTCCAAATGATGGTCATTTCCAGTCCATTCGAGCAATGGGGGTTAGATATCATAGGATAAATTACACGGAGTTCTTCAAAGAAACACATATATATACTAACTGCCACAGATTATTTCATGAAATGGGCAGAGGCCATCCCTCTTACTCATGTAAACGAAAAGGTGGTGATCCAATTCATAGAACAACAACTAATCACAAGATTCAATGTGCCCTCCATCCTTGTTTTTGATAATGCCATTTAATTTTCTTCCAACTTATTAACAAAGTTTTCTCTAGATAAAGGAATCATAATTAGATACTTTGCAAAATACTATCCACAAGGTAACAGAGTGGCAGAATCAACCAATAAGAACCTAGTGAGGATATTAAAGAAAACAATTGCAGACAATCAAAGGAATTGGCACAGTTCACTCCATAACGCCTTATGGGCCGATAGAATAACACCCAAGGAAGCCATATGAAATTCCCCATACTTTCTCGTATACAGACAGAAATCCATTCTCCCGAATAGGCTATATCTTCCATCTCTTCAACTTGCTTAGGATTAGAGAGGACATCCCTTATTAGTCATACAACAAAGAATTGATACCCTCCTCATGATGGAAGAAGAAAGGGAGAAAGAAAAATCAAAATTCATAGCTCATCAACAGATAGTTAAAAGGTGGTTTGATAAGCATAAGGCCAAAGTGAATAATTTTGATGTAGGAGAGTTAGTCCTAAAATGGGGCAGAAAAAATGAACTGAAAGGAAAACATTCTAAGTTTCAGAATCTATGGCTCATACCTTTTTAGGTGGCTGAGATAATTGGGGTAGGAACGTATTGGTTGCATAATTTGAGGGGGGAACCTGACGCCCTCGCGGTTGTAACACACCCATGGCGGGGCATAATTTTTTTTTCTTTTCTTAATGGACAAATTCTCCATCCAGAATTTCTAATTTGGAAAGCTCGGGACTCAGTCTGACCCTCCGGTCAAGATTCTCTGGTTCTCTAAGTCAAACGAGACTTTGAGACCTTGATAGTCTCACCTCTTGATCAAACACAACCCCTTTCGGCCTCTAGTGCAGGTCTTATGATACCCGCGACCTTCTCCTTTGTGCTTCAGCGAAGTCTCGACATTGGTGTTAGCCCCTTTTATCTTGGCGACCATTTCATATGACCGCGGGTTATGACCAAACACCAATTACGCGATTGCAGGTGYGACCAAGAGTGGTTTGGAACCAAACTGCTTTTCGCCCCACAATTCACCACGAGCCAGCACGTGTCCTTTTGTCAATACCATGGTATCGATTGCGGCCCACCCTCAAATTTTTAAAGTTCGAACACCTTCTATCCCTGCAATGTGATGTGACCATTGATCTCACGATCTTGACAGTACTTCTGAACTGACGGCTCGGATCTGTCCCTTTCGAACCTGCGGATCAGATCTGACCCTTTCAAATCAACGGACATGATTTGTTTCGCGATTTGGGTTTCAGAGTTTTCAACTCTCAAATATTTACTTTTCTCTGTATTACAATCTTCCGAAATAGAAGATCTGCTAACACCTATCCCTTTAGATGTGCGGATACGATCTTCTCCATGAGATCGACCTTCAGGAGTTTCAATTCTCAAACTCTCATTTATTTCAGAGTTATTTCTCTGAAATGGAAGATCGTCTGCCACGCGTCCTCCCAATCCAATGGTTTTTCTTCCGCTTTGGGACTTCGACACTTTTCAACCAAGACCAGATCAACGGTCCTTCGACCTTCTCCTCGATCAACGATCAAGATCTCCTTTGCGACTTCGACGCTTTCACCCTCTACTTTCCTCTGGAGTTCTCTGTACCCGGAGTTCTATATCTGGTGCCACACATCCACTTTTAA
>JASDQU010736369.1:22203-43852 GCA_032191745.1 Picea mariana | reverse complement strand
CCCCCCCCTCCGCGTAGACCACTTACCACTCCTGCTTACCGCTCCATCCTCCGGCTTCCATCTGTCCCCCACTCCATCTCTCTCCTCCACCTATCACATCTCCCTCTCCCACTCCCCCTCATCCTTTCATTGCATCACACCTATCCTAGACTCACCTCCACATCATATCCCTCTTCACGTCCGCACACCATCTCCTACCATGTGTTCTCCCCTCATACTCCATCTCACTTCCATCTAGGCAGGTTTTCCCCACTATGCTTACTACCGCAGTCTCTCTTCTGCCTCCGCATCATGGTCCCATGCCACTTACCTTTGTCCTATCACACCTCATCACACATGTCTTCTGCCACCCTTGCCTTCTCAATCACCTTTCCTTTGTCACACATGTCCACCTGGCCATCCCTCATCCACTGATTCCACGTCGATCGCACCAACTGCCCCTGCCTCGTCAATTTTATCGACATCCGCCAACTGGGTTCCCTTGTAACAGTCCAATGAAGTAGCCGATAGCCAAAGGAAAACCACCACGTCCTTTAGGTGTAGAGTTTACTTGGGCCTCTCAGATCTTGATGCAGTAGTTAATGTAAATAAAGAAGGTGGGTGACACATCATCTCCTTCCTTAAATAGAAGGCCAATAGGGGACAAATTGCAGAAGAAGACTGTCAGTTCCGTCTGACAAAGATTGCATATGAGAGAAGACTACATGGGCAATCTGACCAACATCTACATGCACAACCTGATAGATAAGTTTTTCAATGCAAATCCTTAAACACATGACATGATCGCATCTTCAGTAGTCAAAGCTAGTTTTGAGTATATGTAGGCATTTTTGCCATTTTGTTAGTGTCGATGGTAGAGATACGCTCCCTATTGAAATTTTTTTATGAGGCCTCTAGTTCTCTAATTATGTACATGCATTTGAGACTTCTTGTTTAATGTAAGTCAGCTTCCCTTCATCTCTACATAGCAGCTGTGTTGAAACACTCAAGCATGGGTGATCCAGTCGAGGGTAGTTATGTTTCTGTGATGTATTTTGAGCATAGTAACATCGCCACCAGTTTTAATCAGCTTCTCTTGTTTTATTTTCCTTGTGATATTGAGAGCTTGAGCATGAATGTTCCAGTCGAGTTGTTGTGACTGCTTTGTAATGTATTATTTATTGTAGAGTCTTTATAGCGTTTTTAGTTCCCTGAAGTTGTGAATTCGAGAAGATATTGAATTTGAATCTTTTCCTCAGGCTACTGGATGATCGAAAGTCCCTAGCTGATCCTTTCACTCTCCTCAAGCTCTCCCCCCTACTCACCACTATAATACAAATCACTGACTGAAGTTAGACCAAGAACTCACCTATCTGTGCACGATTGCCCAGTTTTCTGAGTTAAAACGATATAATCCTGAGTCTGCATAAATTAGACCACCATTAAATTAATTCATTTTGACATAACTTATGGGTATCGGGCTTACTTTTGCTATAATCTAGAGGTGACTACTGGTGCTAACAGTCCGCTTCGGGACTTCGGCCTTCGACGATTTCAAATCTCAGTTTCTCCATGCACTACTTCTCCTGGAGCATTTTATCTAGAGTTCACAATCTGATGACATGTGTCCTCTCACAGATCGACGACTCGCAACTACTTCGACTATTTGGGGTTGAGTGATTTCAAACTTTACTCCTTCATTTTATCCTGGAGTACTTTCACCTAGAGTTCACGATCTTTCGCCACATACCCTCTGGATCTGACGGTCCAGATTCTCTTCGGTTCTTCATCTCTTCGGGCTTCAGGATTTTCAGACTCCTATGCACTCGTTTCTCTTGGAGTGATTTCACCCAAACTTCATCGATTTCTGCCACATGTCCCTCTGCAATGGATGGTTGCAATCTTCTTCGGCCTTCAGGACTTCAGGAGTTTTTCACACTACTCACTTGGAAACGTTCAAAGTAGTTTTCCCCGAAGTCTCCGATCTATCGACACATATCTCCTGTCGGCTGACAAACAAAATCTACTTAGGGTATTTACCCAGAGTCCACAGACTTGGGCCACTTGTCCTCTGTATCCAATGGCTGACATTTACTTTGGGTCTTTACTCGGAGTCTACAGGTTTACGCCACCTATCCTCCTTGACGATGGACGGTCCCAAACTACTTCGGGACTTTGGTAAGTCCACTCTCCTGCATGTGCAAAGCACTAAGGCTTGGGCATCTTTATTAGATCAAATGACTATTGGTCCTCTATGCTGTGATCCAACGACCATTGTCGCTCATCCTCCTGAGCTTCTGATCTCTTCTAACTTAGAAGATTTTCTAAGTGTTGAAAGGCCTCGACCTTTTCTCCTCCTATGGGTCCGTCTCTTGGACTTCGTATGTACACCTGAAAGTGCTATCTCTTCTGAGCTTGATCCCCTGGAAGATTTCACCTTCTCACGCATTCCTTGCGTTTCAGGGATCTCATCAAACTTAGATCGAAGGTCAACGGTGATCGATGGTTCATTGAAATTGCGGGGCCCCAACATGCATACTCTTTATAAAAGAGTTCGACCTCCAAAATTTGGAAAGTGCTTGCCCAAATTGGTCTTAACTAGAGTCATTTTTCTCCCATCCCGACGAGATCAATGACGTTAGTGAATTGCGGGCCGCAAACTAGCGCGTCTGCTACTTTCACGTTCGCGCTCCGCAATGATTCCCCACCCTCGATCTCCATTCATAGAACGATGGTTCACAGTGATTGTGGGGTTCCACCTCTACAATATGAGAAGTGCTCGCTCGACTCTAGTCTAATCCTAGTCGTTGATCTTCCATTTCCAACGAGATCAATGCCATGGGTTGATTGTGGGCCGTGAACTAGTAGGTCCGCTAAATTCACCTTCTCACTCCACAATGATTCCCAACCGTCAATTAAATTGAGCGGCTTGTGTTTGATTTGGTAATTCCAGTGAGTATTTGAGTTGATATAGCGACTTGGATGGCATCTCCTCCCATTAAATGGATCACATCCATCTCCGCTGTCAGATTCTTAAGTTGTGGGTAGTTCTGGTGATTTGACTATCGTCTACCTCCTAGATCTAACGGTCAGGATGGTTCCCGGGCATCTTCAGATCTAAGGCTTAGAGTTAACTTTAATACTTTGGGGATTTTACCTCCCTTATGACGAACTCTCTCAGTTCGCCGAACTCGCAAAGTCTGAATGACTCCAGGGTTAAATCCCATGCTCTTTCCTATACCCAATGGTCACAACAGACCGTGGCTTCTTCTGAACAGATTTTCCCCGTTCGTCTTCCAAACAAGGGACCTTCCCTTTTGATACTTCAACCTCACTATTCTTCCTAAGCTTCATTAGCTCTAAAAGGCTTAAGAGCTTTGCACTCTTTATTTTGAACTTAATGCTTGGAAGAATCCTTCCGCCCAACCCTTACACTCATTCCTCAACTCTAGAACTTGAGTGGTTCTCGGTCTCTGCCTACCTCACAGAGAGCCTGTGCATACGCGCACTATGTCTCCTGATATTTAAAAGACTCTATCCTCCAAGGGACTTAGAAATACTAGGATTGTCGACATGCGTACGTGAAACTATGCCTAAGTTTGACGAACTCATAGTTCGTAGATCTAGCTTAAGCCACCACAGGGCACAAGCATTTATGAATACAAAACATGTCCAATACATACTTGCTTAAATACACAATTTAAACAGGAATAAAACGATACATTATAACCATTAAGAAAACATACACATTCCTGGGTCCTTCATAGTATATCCCATTTCATTACATAATTACATCTTAATTTCACAGGGTATGAGAATACTTATCTATTACAAGTTGCATCCAACCAACTGACTGTGGGTGTGCACCTTTCCACCCAACCATAGGCTTAGAGGCATTCATTCTTAGCACTCTAGCCACCCCCATGCCAATCCATGATATGACTAGGGAATTTACACCATCTCTCAGAGAAACTCTCTCTGTCATAATGACCCTGTGAGGTTTATCAGATGCTTCCTTAGCATCAAGCTCATGTTCGGGTTCTTCGAGCCGTGTTCTTGGCACTTCCTTTGGGTTTTCACCTCTATTTTCTAAGCTTCTTCTCTCRTCCCGTGTCTCTGTATGTATCTTACCTTCCCTCCTTTGGAAGGTTTTCGACCTGTCCTTTTCCTTTTGTCAGAAAGAAGCTCAGGTCTACAAGTCTCAGTGGTACTTCGAGCTGACATCTTGCAACTAGACCATGTTTCCATTCATGGGGGTGGTTGATGATTCAATGACTGGTCCTTTCTTCATTAGCCTATTTMTTTTCTCTAGAGATATCATGGCTCGTACTTCAAGGCTTCACACCCAACAGTGAGTTATGGGCAGTTTAACAATAATACATTTACATTGTCCACATGCCTTAGCACGRTAATCCTATTTTATGATTAATTACAAGCTGGGGGAAATAGGGTGTTACATCAGTGAATGGCCAAGCCCTAAAACAATATTGTCATTTAAAAAAAATAAAAATAAAAGTAAATTGTGTATGCGTGTTTTCACGATGTTTTGTTGTAAGGTAGGTCGATTGCGGAATGAATTTCTTTTTGTTTGTTTTGTTTATTGATATAGTACTTATGCACTTTTGAATATTGTGTTTAGCAAGGGAGTGGTTGACCTCAATTCATGCGATATGATGAACTCTGTTCCTGACTCATCGCTCACATACAACACAAGAAGCGCTGGGAGACCTACAATTGTTTTAAAGGGTTTTCTATCTAACCTGCAGATGAAAAAACTTGGGAAAATGACGAAGTGTCTTCTTGGTGGTCTGGTAAAAAATTAAGGGAAAGGTGGTAAGATGGAAAGGATTGTGTGTACCTCAAATATAGAGCTAGCAAAAATTCACCTTAACCATCTCATTTTGCAAATAACAAATGTCCTCCTCTCCCACTCGCTCAGAGCATTCATTCGAAATAAAATCAACCATATCAAATGAGCGCACAGTAGGAAAGGGTATGCAGATAACTCCGCTGGGGATATGGACGCTCGCTGGCAGTGAAGCAAGGTATGTGACGTCGTGGTGACTCCGTCGGGGCTATGGATGCTCACTGGAAGCGGATTAACACCATAGCAAGTGAATAAGGATAACTAAAGGGCCTGGGGCCAATGCATGCTTTACTCGACTCTTGTCAAAAGGGGCATTAGTCATTGTTACAGGAAATGAAGGTGGAATAAAGGTTGAAAAACCCACAGGCAGGCCCAGATGCATCATCTAGGGAATTTCAAATGCAAGGATAAAAGAGGCTCTGATAAAAAACCAGTTAAGTTCTTAACCAAAATTTTCATCAGCTGAGCCCAAGGTAGGAACAAAGATTCTACTTTCACCCAGTAAGTCACCATTTGTTGAGCACTCAACACACCCTAAAAAAGCCTCTGTCAAATTTTTTCTTTTTTGGGTACCACTTGAGTCAGTTTCTCATTACTGAGTGACTTGGCTCTTATTCGTTTCTTGCTTGATTGAGTCTTTGCACATGTCAGTTTCTATTATTTATTGAAGAATAATTACATGTCGTATTTGGTTCAAAATACTTGTCATCATGTTTGCCACTGATTGAGCTTGTAACAAGTCCACCAAGTTTTTTGTGTGCGTAGGAAACATCCAAGACCACCAAGTACTTTGTATGCACCATCATTCCATGAGATCACTACTCTGGGAGGATTTCATGCTTTACATCCAGAAACTCTTGAATACCAAAGTGCCAAAGCATGTGGCAACCATCAATTGAGACACGTGGCACTCATTCCAAGTCTTTTGGTTGCGTCATTCACCCATTTTTACGTGACATGTGTCATCCTTATTTCCATGACACGTCAACAATATGGCATCTGACCACCATGTCATATTCAGGAGATCGTCCATTGGGGGATTTAAAAGCACAACATTTAGAATCTCTCGAACTCCAAAATGCCGAAGTGACGAGAGACCGCCACATCATTTTGAGAGAAATCCACTTTGAGAGATATTCATGCTCCACATTCAAAATCTCCCGAGATCCAATAAATTTGCTCCATTACTAAGTATGGCTAGGGAGGTTCTAATATCATAGACGGATAGAAACTTTAGCAGGGTTACCCAGATTGCAGATTGCAACACGATCGATGACCACACTGCATTGCGGGGACGTAAACTACTTGAACGTTAATTTTCCAAAGCGATCCCGCAATTGGAACCATGGTATTATTGGAAGGGTATGTGGCATATTGTGGGGGATTGCAGGCCCAAAGGTGGTGTGGACCCAAACCACCCTTGACAACTTCCACAATCACATGCTCATATGACATCATGTCACCATGTCACCTCCACTCACACTCCCACTACTGCTCAACTTTTTCCACCTGTTCCCTGCCTAACCCACACATTGATCACCTCAATGACATCCCTTTCCTCCAGATCAACGGTCCTTATCGCATCCCGGACCCCCCCAACTTTTCTACCTTTAATGGTGGGGGGGGGTCTGGGAAAGTGGTTTCCCCACCATGGGCCATACCTAACATGGTGACTCCTTAGGATTTCAGACCCCCCCCTCTCTAATCTGATTACCACCTACCTTCCCCTCTAGGATCCTGCTGGATTTCTTCTCAATAGTTCCCCTCTCACCATGTACCATCTATCCTCCACTCATGCCTATCACCTCCACTCCCCTCCACTTCATCTACATCCACGTCTTCCTGTTCACAACGAGTTCATCACAGTGAAATCGGGGAGAAGGGTTGGTTACAGTCGAGACAGAGTGTGCTTAGCTTCCGAAAGCTCAAACACAAACAAATAGTTAAGTCTTAGTCACATGTCGATGCAAATTGGTTCCAGAACACTTCAATAGACTCCCTCTTCCTCAAGCAAAGATCTTCTCATGCAGCCAGTTGTCTCCAGTGGCCTCCAACAGTTCGCAGGCATGCCATTACTCAACATAGAGCTTTTCTCTATCACTCCAAGGCCTATTTTATGCAAAGTTAGTTCCTCCAGTGCATGCATCAGTTATGTCTCAGAGACAGTAGTGGTTTTTAATTGATTAATTCCAACATTTTCTTAGATTAGATACTAGAGCGGTCTTCGATGTGTGATAAGAATCACTCTTTCTAATTAATTCCAATGTCATAGTCAAGTTAATAATTTGTTTTATGAACAATTGCCTAAAATTAGGTCTCAATCCCCTAAGGATGAGAACCTCTGCAACTCTGTTAAATAGGGGGTCTTTGAATGTTTTGAGGGTCGATGGTTTTTTGCAAAGACCCTCATTTTTGGATTGTAAAGATTATTTTAGAGCTACCTTGATTGAGAAGTCCTGTTCAGGACCTGAGACAAAGTTTTGCTGTTTTTCATCAAAGGCATGTGTGATTGGATCTGAAGAAGAATTATTTTTGATTTTATTTCATGAATGGATGTTGTAATGAGTGAGAGCCGCTGAATCTGTTGATAAGTTATCTGATTCAATATTTTTATAAGTTCTCATCTTTAATGATGAAAAGTAAATTGTTGTGTTAGTCTGTGATTGATGATTAGAGTTAAGGAAACTATTTTTCTTGCCATCGTTTATCGCATGTATGTTTTCTTATGATAATTGTATCTTAGTCAATAATTGGAAAACCAGGAGGTTAATGTATTATTACTCGGCTTGTTGTAGGTGTAAGAATCATTGTCTGCATGTTTAAGCATGTGGGTTATCCCAAGCTCAACATTCTCCAGTAGTTAATCTTTCCCACTTTGTTACCCAGTTGGTTTATACTGGATTTTATCTTGTATCGGTCCCACCTATAAGAGAAAATACAAAAAAAGAACGTTCGAACTAAAGGAGGATCTTTCACTAGAAAACATCCTGTCAATCACTACATAAATCCCATCGATTAATTGGCCGGATCGCAAGATCTGGAGAACCATTCCACCATTAAACGCTGCAGAGTCTAATTGGGCCTTGATGGTGGGTTTGGTTCCTATTGTTCAGTTAAAAGGATTTAGGACCCCTCAACACCTTCTTACACACAAATAATCTTGGGAACTAACAACAATGTGCTATCGCAAAAACCAAATAAGATGACATAAATAATTTATTCTCCTTCTTGTATTGAGATAGTTGGGAAGAGATTTCAATGGAAATCAACTTACCCCAATTGAAGATGGCATGTTCTTTGACCATAAAATATAGAATGTAAAGAATCATGCAGGAGATGATGGTTGTAGTTTCTTGTCTTGTTATCCTCATTAAAATCCATGAAATTTCTCGGAAAGGATTTTCAAATGAGCCAAACTGCAATCTTGTGATGTGCTTGAGGATGACTGTTGGGTTCTCTAGGAATTCAGGTAATAGGTCCAATCCATTTTCATGCTTCTTTAAGAACTCCATGCAATCTTTTCCTTTGAAGGTAGGCGTTGGCTTAGGAAGTCTCAACATCTTACGGAATACCTGAGGCGACAAAGAGACAGGGGAATGGTCCCACAATTGAATAGTCCACTGGCTTGGAATATATCTCTCGGTGCACCAGGTGACCAACTCCTTACATTGAAAGACTTATAGGACACAAACTATGCACACAATTTAAGATGTCTAGATTACTTCCTTCTAGGCAGAAGGGGATGAGTAGTTAGAATATGCTTTAGACCATTGAAAACTCTGGTCCTCGCACCCGAAAATATTCAATTTGTCTCCAAAGAACTGTTGTCGAGTTGCTGCCATAAGTTGACGAGAATGTTCCTTTGCTCCATATAATGTTTAAAATGAATGCTTGAGGGGGATGAGATAATCCTCTGTAAATGCTAGTTCAATGCATTTTAATAGGCGACCTCTTTGAGCCTTTCACTTATTAATGACAATCCTTTCGAACTTGCATGGTGAGTTGTTAGCATTAAAAGCATAGTAAATGTACATTTGGAAGAGCATGAGGGTGGCAAGGACGGACAAGAGAGAAATATGATTTGATACTTTTGTGAACCTGGGAACCCACGAACTTGTGAGTCTGCGACGACAGAAGGTGAGAAATCGACTAAGTATAGAATGGCATGATGTTTGGATGGACTCATCATAGGAGGAATGAGACTTGGAAGTTTGGGGAGTCTAGGGGTCAAAATGTAGATCACAGAACTTTTGGATGCAATATGTATATCAAAGAACATGGGGCGTGAGAGTTCGACACCGCCAACCCGAGAATCCGTGATAACCCATAGTAATTAAAACTAAGTCTGGAAAGTATATAATGGGTCACATGAAATATGGAAAGGAATATGGAAAATATAAAAAATGAAAAGAAATATATGGGAAATAAGAGAATTACATGAAATTTGGGAAAGGAAAAAGGAAAAAGGAAAGAAATGGAAAAATGGGATAAAGAAATATGGAAAGGAAAATAAAAAGAAATGGGAAAATAAAGGAAAAGGGAAATGAATGTGAACGTGAAAATGAATAAAGGAAAATGGTTAAGTGTGGAAAATTGTAAGGGGAATATGAAAGTAATTAGACAATGTGAAAAAAGACTAAGTATAGAATGAGAGAATGAATAGGGGTGAAGGGAAATGAGAGGAGAGAACATGTGACTTAGAACATTTTTCATATTTCTTCTTGTAACACCTCCATTAGAATTTAGGACAGAAGTATGTGTATCTTGGTCATGGAGTCTACGATTTTGATTCCGCAAAATGCATGGTGAAGCTAATACTGAGGGATATGCAATGAACATATAATAGTTAAAAAATATTCATCTTCCAATATCTTATTATTATTATTATTATTCCAGGAGTGGGAATATATAGGTGACCAAATTTTGGTCAAAAAGAAGTTCGATTCAAGTCTTTTCTCCATTCTTCCTCCAATTTCAACAACTGGTTGATCCTCGTTTATATAGGTGAACTATATTATGCATCTTCTGTACTAACCACACAAGTCAAAGCATTGAGTTCGAGGTTGATTGGCATTTTTTCTTCATTTCCATAAATTGATGTATACGGGGACATCCCAGTGTTGTCCTTTGGAGTTGTTCTGCTCGCCCATAATGCATTAGTCAACTTTAAGTGCCAATTCCTTTGGTTCTTGTCAATATTTTTCTTTAAAATATAAATGAGTGTCTTATTTGTGGATTTTGCAAGACCACTTCCTCGTGGATAATAGTTTGATGATTTCCCCATAATAATTATAAATTTTCGACAGAATTCTGTAAACTTTGAACCAATTGAAAATCGAACCATTATCAATGATAAATTTATCTGGGACACTGAATCTTGACAGAATATTGTCTTTGAGGAACTTAATTATCTCTTTAGAGTCATCTCTTTTTAATGCCACTGCCTCTGGCCACTTTGTAAAATAATATGTAGCGGTCCGAATATACATGTGTCCCTTGCTTGACTTTGGAATTATTGTCCTGACGACATCAAGTCCCTATTAAGAGAAAGGTTGTTCTACAATTAGGCTGTAATGACATCACAAATCTCTTCATTTTCCCTGAAAACTGCTGGCATGATACACACTTCCTTATTATAGCATACGAGTCTCTAAAAATTGATGGCCAATAAAATCAAGCTCTTACTATTTTGTGGGTGGTTGCAATAGGTGAAAAATTTCCCCCACATATTCCTTCATGGAATTATCTCATTAGTTTTTGGGCTTGGTTTCATTAACGCATCTCAGTAATATACCATCATAGTTCCTTCTGAATAGTTTATCAACAATAAACACATATTCATTTGACTTCATCTTCAATGCTTTTCGCTCTTTAGGATTCATGGTGACAAGAAACTGCCCAGACCTTAAGTAGAATACAATGTCTCCATACCATTCTGAATCAGCCAATGGTTCTCCTACTAAAATTGAAATCATTCCATCCACATAATCACTATTTGTGATGAGCTTGCATAAACCTTGTCATTTGATAGCCTTTATAGGTTTAATTTCAATATCATATTCTTGGATTTTCGCCAGGCAGTTGACCCATTTTTCTTCTCTTAATTGTTGATTCAAAAGCATATGCACTGGAAAAGATGGAACATAAGCAATGCCATAGGAATTCAGTATGTACTTCTAAAAGTGAGCCACCGCTTTCACAAGAGATAGGGATTTCTTTTCCAGCTTTGAATATATCAATTCATAATCATGAAGGGTTTTGCTCATGAAACTGATTGGGAGTTCTTCACCCTTTCCCTCTGAGTAAGAAGAGATGCAACAACTATTTCTGTAGCAAACTAATAGAAGACGAAATCCATTTGAAAATATGGACTAATGAGGACTGGAGCTGTGGTAATTTATCTTTTTATATTATTGAAGGCTTCTTGAGTATCTGTTGTCCATTCGAATCTCTGCTCCTTTTTCAACAATAAATTGATCGACTTCACAATACTTGCATAGTCAGGGAAAAATCTGCATACAAAATTGATCTTTCCGAAAAATGATTGAACTCCTTTCTTAGATGACGGGGGGTTAAGTTCATTTATTTCTTTAAATTTTTCCGGATGTATATAAATCCCTTCCTTGCACACAATATGACGCAATAATTTTCCTTGAGTTACAACAGATATTCATTTATTTGGATTTAGAGAGATATGATATAATTTCCATCAGTCAAAAACTTTTCTCAAGTGATGGATATGATCACCCCTTGTTTTTGAATGCACTGTCAAGTCATCTTGATATTCTACCATGAATTTTCCTATCAACCCACTAAATACATGATCCATGACCCTTTGGAATGTGGCTCCAACATTCTTCAAACCAAAGGGCATCCTATCATATGCATATGTCTCCCACGATGTTATGAATGTTGTCTTTTCTCTACTTCCTCAACAACCAGGACTTGATTATATCCGCAAAAACCATCCAACATGGACATGTAGGTTGATCTTGTGACTTGTTGGAGAATAAATTCCATGTTAGGTAAAGGATAGTTATCCTTTACACTTGCTTTGTTAAGGTCCCTGAATTCTACACATCCGGATTTCCCTGGTCTTCTTTATTACTATCATAGGGTTTGAAATCTAGTCAGAATGTTTAATGGGATGTATTATTCCGACCTTCTTTAACTTCTCCAATTCAGTCTTTACCAAAGGTTTCAATTTGGGGTTCATCATCCTTATTTTTTGCTTGACATGCTTTGCTTCTTCTCTCAAGGGAATGATGTGTTGGAATATTGTTTTATCATAAGCTTTCATATCATCATAGGTCCATGCAAACACATCAAGATATTCTTTAAACAATGCCACATATTTATCAACTTCCTCAATGGCGCAATCAACTCCCAAGTTGACATATTTTGGGGAACTTTCAGTTCCAATATTGACCTTTCTTGTTTCTTGCACTTTTCGAAGTGAAACTTCTTCCAGGAGTTTCTTAGCATGATCTTATTTCATAAAAAGAGAATCAAATTGTATACAATCTTTCGGGGCATCAGAGATGTGATTGTATTCATCATCATCATCGTTCAACAATTTGTTTTTCCAACCGTTCATCATTCTCAAACACTTGCAAATATTCCATGTTATTGGGTACAGAAGGTCGAAATGCTCTTTGTACTTGAAAAGATGTTTTGATTTGTATATTATCTGGGTTTGAGAATGAGGCTTCCAAGGGAAATGAATCTTCCTTTTGATTCTTGTCCCTTGGAATGAAGGAAATGTTAAAAGAGCCGAAAGATTCCATCAATTTATTAACTCTTTTGAAATATAAATTGAGTCTTTCCTTCTTGATCTTATACCTCTGGGTGACTTGATTAATCACCAACTCGGAGTCACCAGTCACAATTAGATGTTCTATCTTCATTTCTTGTGCAAGAATCATCCCCTGAATCAAAGCTTCATATTCTGCCTCATTGTTAGTACATGCAAATTCAAGTTTGATAGCATGTGGATGCACAATATTTTCTGGACTTATAAGGACAATTCCAACTCCACTTCCGGAGCTTGAACAAGCTCCATCGAATTACATCCTCCAATAACCTTCAAACAAATACCCCTGATTCTCTGTGTCTTGAATTTTCTCTAGGATTTCACTATGTTCCATGTCTAAGATGTCATAATTTCCAATTCTAACGTCTATATAATCTTCCATTAACTCATTATCCTTCTTTTTGAAAGAGAAGGGTTTCTTGGGTTCACGAGGCACCTTAATAATTGCTCCTTCCTTGCCAGAAAGCATCATGCAAATTCCATTGTTCATTATATATCCTCCGATCATGGATGACCAATCTCTTCCCAGCACAACTCCATATGTCGGAGGAAGGTCTACCACAATAATATTGAAAACTATAATAATATGGGGAGCTGCCATTATCCAAGCATAAAAGTCCTTGATTTCTCCATAAGCTGGCACTTTTCTAGAATCAATTGCATATATACTTTCACCAGTCTCGTAATATTTGGTACAACTCATGTCCAATTCCTCCATGAACGCCAATGGCATGATATTATTGGTTTGCACCAATGTCAATTAAACAATTATGAAGTGCAACATCATGATTTTCAATTGAAATGTAAAAGGGAGAAATTTTACCTCTCAGCTTGGTAGTTGACTGGTTCTGGCTTTGTTTCGGACTGGTAACAATAGCTTCTGCTTTCCCTTTGTTAGGGGATCTTCACCACTTATGTAAAAGGTAGAGTTATCCTTAATTTGCTTAAGTCCACTACAACATTGTATGTCATCTGAATGGAGTTTTTCATTAGGTGTTGCTTGTTATTTCTAACGCTATCTGCCACTTTCTCATTTGCTCTTTTCTCATTTGTTTTTTCTTTATATTTTTGGTTTTCTTTTTCAGAGTCATTCTTATTCTTGGATATATTTACAAATCCTCTTGTCTGGGCAACATTTTCTTGCGAGTTGGGGTTGTTTTCGCCTTCTTCAAATACATACATAGACGTTTCATATCTGTCAATCTGTATAGTTTCATAACTTTCATTAGGTGAATAATAGTTCTCTTGCTCAACCATTTTCTCATCGTATACATCATCTAGAACAACTGCATTGAGGGCAGGCTTCCTGGGAATCCTTTGTCTTTGCAGATTCTCTGTGTTTTCAAACCTCACTCCGTTTTATTGGGGATGATTCCTTCTTTTCTCTAGGACCAACATTCTCAGATTTCCACATATTTATCCCCCCTTCTTAGTATGATTATCTCATTATGTATTTGCTTGATAGTTCTATTCATTTGTGCAATTTCAATTCTTTTCTTAGTTTCTTGTGTTGCCTCAGGGTCTACCTTTACATCTGGTATGGTTCCCTTGAAAAATCCTCCTCGAATTATTTGAATTTGAGCCRATCGTGGCTTGAATTATTCGTTATTTCTTGAACTTGAGGTTCATTGATTATCACTACTTAATCCTCCCACCTGAATTTGTACTTTTCCCATTATAATGTTAGGGTCGGCACYCGTTTCAATCAWAATTTCTTCCATCTAAGTGGCTTTAGTCATTACCTCCTCCAAGGTATCCATTTGGGATATTCTGATAGCATTTTTCACATTCGGGGGTATTSCATGCTTATAACAACTGAGTATGACTGGGTCATTCAGTATTTTATCTTCTGGAATCTTACTCAAGGTTTTATTGAACACGAGATTAAAATCTCATATTCTTTCATTCTTTCTCAAAACAATCTAGGTGAAATTGGTGAGAAGGGTATGATAACCAATTGGAGGGGTGAACATAGTCAGGAACATGGCCTAGAGGTCACCAAATGAGAGAATTGATCTACTAGGTAATGTCATATACCATCCATACGCTCTTCCTGATAAGGTTTGTAGAAATAACCTTACCATGACATCATCATACTCAACATGGTGAAAATCACAAACATTAAGAAATAAGTGAAGGTGCCTCTTTGCATCGATTGCTTCATCTCCAAAAAATACCTTCAAGGTACCCTTAGGGAGAAAACGAAGATCAAGTTTCTCACCTAGAAGATTCAAAGGGAAATATTATATTCTTATTTTATTTTCAAACCTTTGGTTTTATTGATTTATTGCAACATCTCTTCCACCTCCTTTCTCTCCACATGCGACTTGTCTTGCATCTTTTCATTTCTTTCTGCCATATCCGGAGAGATTCCAGGAATATGATATTCACTTCTCAGAATAAAGAGTTGCTTGATTTTACTTCTGATAATGGGTCCCTTGTATTCGTCTAGCTTCAATCCCGACCTTGTTCTTTAGTTGTTCTAGCTAGCCTTCAGTTTCTTCGATCTTGTTGCTCCTTTCTCCTTTCTCTCTAGAGGATTTCTCTTTCTTCTTCTTGGAATAAGATTTTCTAGGACCTTTCTAACACTTTTGGGGTCTCGATTGTTGTTATTACCGGATTGTATAGCTGATGTAAGATTCTTAGCTGATTATTCAATCCAAATTCCAAGTGGGTCTGATCAGCTTGGTGTTATTGGATAAGTCGGTAGGTGCGGACACTAACTGATCTCCCTAGATCCACCTAGATCTAGAACAAAACACACCAGAACATGACGCTTTCCTTAAGTTTTAAATATTGAATTTACTAACTAAAGAGGGATAGGTGACATACCGTTTAAATGCTGCTTCCTCTTACCATCGCCATCCTAGCTTCGTTCCAATGTTCATACAATGATGAACCTACAAAAGAACGCAACCAACCAAAGTGATAGTAATAGCATAAAATCAATATAAACCTATGTATGTGATCAAGGAATCATACAATAAAACACAAGCTTTATAGGAAAGAATCATATTACTGTATCATATTGAATGTGAAAGAGAGATTAAAACCATGGCCTTGATGTCGTAAGGTCCCTTCCAACTATCCTTCGTTCCCCACACACTTCCATTCCAAGACTTTTGAGAGCACCGATCTGATAATATTCACAATCTATCTTAACAAAGGCAAAACTCAAAGACACTCCAACCAAGATAATAATTCCAAGCCAAATCCAACTTAAGCTAATCCCAAAAGCTCACTTTCTCCATGAGAGCTCCTCTCCTTTTATAAGTTGAAGAGGATAAGGTGAGGAGGTTAGGATGATCCCACTAAATCATGAAAGTGAGTAAGATCCAAACCATTCGGATGCCACCTCACCATGGAAGTTTCTCCTTCTAGAATATTCGATAAAATGCTCGTTTTTCCCACATGTAAGCATTCTCACACCTTGCCTATAGAGCAACCTGCGAACCTCTCGCAACCCAGCTATGGTGCAACCTGCAAGAATCAGGCATTCTCGCACCCTGCCTATATAGCAACCTGCAAACTTCCTTTTTTATAGGGTTTTTACAAAGAAAAATGCAACTTCTTTTCTCAGGAAAAGTTCTTCTCCCTTCTCTCTTCAGGAACTCAGGCCACTGACCCCTCTGAAGGCAACAGATAGGTTTACATCATTAACGGTCATAGGGACGATGAAAATAATGCGTAACACTTTCGGCAAAATCATATATTTAAAAAAAATACTAGACCAGGTTCAAAATTTTAGTTCATTCCCCAGTATGGTTCCCAAAAATGTTGACACCTGAGTCCACTAGGACCAAAATGACAACCTCACGAGGATGTAACTCCCCCTGTGTTTTTATAGAGGTGTTACTCCTATTTACTTTAAGAGTTTATTGGGATTCTAGATATTCAGAATATCAGACTTTGTAGAAGTCCGTCGTGGTAATCAAAGAAATATAAAGATTGCAAGAAAGATAAAAGGAAATTGCTTTGTTTTCTTTTTAAAGAAAGTTCCTGAGAAAGGACTAGGAACCATGCACATTTACAAATTTAAAGAAAATAAGAAAAATTTCCTCACATCCATCATAGTTTAAACTAAATATTTATGGTCACATAAAAATAAAAAGAAGATGATCTGCATGCATAAGATAACTTTAACAGAGTGGACACATGGGAAGCTGAAAAATAAAAGATAATGATAGATCAATCTCAACTACTTTATACTCAAAACTCATAGTTACAAAGCAGAGACAAAACTAATCCCGAAATAGGTCTCTTGAAATTTCTAAAAAATATATAGTCTGTTACATATTCTTTGAAATTTAAAATGTGTTTGTCTTAAAGACTGGGATTGGGGCTCCCATGGACCATAAAAAAAATATACACAAGAATTCATCTTGTAGAAGGAGGATGATGGGTGGTAAAAGAACAACAAGACCTAGAAAGAAGAAAAGAGGAGTTATGAGACTTCGGTTAAACCTTTCTATTCAAAGAAGCAGAGTAACTGGATGAAGGAAATGATAATGAAAGAAAGATGTGATCATCATGAACTTACTATGATGGTCTCTCGTGTCTTTAATTTCTTTTTGATGTCCTTTATTGTCTTCATTAACGGTTACATGAATTGTCTCAACCGTTTCTTTCCCCTCTTTGGTCAATTTGTTGATAGCTTTCTTGAATCATTCTTCAATATAACTTTTCATTAGTGCCACGTTTATCTCATGTTGGATTTTGACATTGAACAACTCGCCCTACAAGTCTCTCAGATCAATGGAAATGCCATGTAATTCTTCCTCAATGTCTTGATTCTTCACGGAGTAGTCCACTAGCCAGTTGTCTATGTCATCCTCATTATATTCAAGTATACCATAGAAATTTTCAACTGACAACCCTTTAAAAATCTCAACTTGTTCTTCAAATCATTGCTTTGTTAGGAATATCGAGTTGATAATTAGTTTGGGGTCTTGTAATTACTTAGTACTCTCATTTAAGTCTATCTCTGTGAGACTCTTGAATAGTTCTTCCCTCTTTTATATAGCTTGGTTGCACGCTTGAACAATATTATTCAATTTTTTTTATCTTTTCTTTTCAGCACACGTTCAACTGTTTTATCCAACTTGAGGAGGGAGTATCCTCCTCTCTTCTCCTTAGCTCTGTCATGTTGGAAAGTTTGTTTCCAAAGGTAGTACAACATCAGGGTAAAAACCTTCTTCATTTTTAGGTAAGCTTGCAAATAGTTGTGGAAGGCATGTGCCCTCGAGCCAAAAGAAACAATGTTTTTCGAAATTTCCCATGCCTTTGTGATCAATGTCATTCTTTTCTTAATACTTATTTCCACATAGCTCCTAGCTGATGTAAGTAGGCTTGAAGATCCTTTCAATTTAGCAGTGGGTGTGGTGGGCCCGACTATTGTCAAAGGACTGGAAAGAAGTGGAAGAGGCATTAAGGCGTCTTCTAGTTCCTTGATCCTTTCTTTCAACTTCGTGTTTTCTGCTTCTAGACCACCAATGGAGTCATCTAGAGCATCCTCGATTGCATTGTGAATTTTAGAAATCTGGGAAGAACACATATCTCTTAGGTCAACCTATGAATGAGATTTTCCTCTTTTATTCTTCATATCACCTTTTTAAATAATCAATTTCTTGGATTTCCTATCAAAGACAACACTCTAAAAAGAAAATGACTCTTCTTCATTGAAGGTCTCATTCTCAATGATTTTCAATGATGAATTTTGATGGGTCATGTTCCCTGGTTAATCCATTGTGGGAAACATTTTCACGATATCTTCCTTGAGCTCCATGTCTTCAAGGGAGAAGCCGTCGATGTCATTTTCTATGTGGCAGTATTCTTCCTCTTGCACAACATTATTCCTCTTCTTTCTCAGAGGAAGCTTGTGCAAGCTCTCGATTTTTCCCCAAGGGGGATTATTTTCTCCTCTGCCATTGGAACTAGTGTTGGTAACTTTCCTGGTTGGGTGGGCCGTTGGAGTATTGCTCCGATATGTGGTGTTTTTAGGAGTAACAGTTGGGGACTGGGCACTCTTCTCGTTTGGACCCTTTCCTTTTTGCTTGTAAAACTCATTAGTGCTAAGTATTGTTTCCAAGTCACCAATATTGTGGACATGAGCACCTAAGTTATTATCTTCTTCTTCACTAAAAACAATATGAATAAATGAATTGTTGAATCCTACTTCTAGCATATGTTCCACGAAAATTCCATTAGGGTCAAACTCCTTTATCATTTTAACATATTTCAGATTCACATTGTGGAAGTGGTTCTCAAATTCATCGATTTTGTTTATATTCATGAATATAAAGTCTCCTATTTTCCAAGGCAAGGGTATGAATTGATTTTTCCATTTCTCATGGAAAAAGTGCAGCCAAAAATTATACTCCCTTCCTACTTCTATAATAAACATTTTATCAGATACATGGCATGGAAGAAAGGGGGGATTTTCCTTAGAATCGAAAATCCTGATAACATTGTGATTTTCCATTTGCTCCAACGTCCCCTTTTTATCCAAGAATTTATTTGCATGGTCAGATAGTCTAGAGGTATATTTACCAAACAATAATCTAGAAAAAAATCATTGTAAAATTCCTAAAAATGTAAATAATCCTTGTGTCTCCCGAATGCTTGGTACCATAAGGTAATTGGATCAAGTTCACAGTTCACCCTCTTACAGATAGACAATTTTGGAAATTGACAGCAATATGCTATCGCAAACACCAAATAAGAAGCCATGAATAATTTCTTGTCCTTTTTGTATTGTGACAATTGGGAGGAGATTTCAATGGAAATCAGTTTTCCCTGATCGAAAATAGCTTTCTCCTTAACTGTAAAATATAAAATATAAAGAATCATTTGGGAAATGGTGGTGGTGCTTTCCTGGCCTGTCATCTTGGTAAATAACCAAGCAATTTCCTGAAAGGGGTTTTTAAACGATTTGACCCGAATCCTAGTAATGTCCTCTGGGAGAGTCAAGGGATTCTCCAAGAACTTAGAAAAGAGGTCTAGGCCATTGTCATGCGTTTTCAATAAATCCATGCAATCCTCTCCTTTGAAGGTAAGTGTTGGATCAGGGAGCTTCAACATCTTACGAAACACTTGTGGTGAAAGAGAGATGGGGGAATGGTCTTGAAGTTGAATAATCTGCTGACTTGGTATGTATTTCTCAACACACCCTTCACGAACAATTCTGGATGTCCAGATCATTTCTTTTTTAGCATGGGGGGATGAATAGTAAGAATACGCTCTGGACTATTGGAAGTTTTGGTCTTCATGCTAGAAAATATTCAAAGTATCACTGGATAATTGCTTTCGAGCTGCTGCTGCCATAGTTTGACGAGAGCGTTTCTTTAAACATATAATATTTGAAATGAACGCTTGAGAGAGATAACAATAATATAATCCTCGACAAATCGTGATTTAATATAGTTTGATGAGAAATATCCTCGAGCCCTTCACTTATTAATGATGATCTTTATGGAACCTGCATGATGGGTTATTAGCATTAAACCATACTAAATGCGTATTAGGAAAATCACGAAGGTGGTGGGGATGGATGGGAGCAATTAGGATTTGGGAAATTTTGTGAACCTTGCCAACCCGGGAACCCGCGAACATTGTTGCGAACGATAGAAAACAATATAAGTGTTGAGAGCGGTCGATTAGACTTGGATACAAGAGAAATGAAATACTTAGGAGCTCGGTACCCATGAAAATTTTGACGGTCATAATGTAGATCGCAGATCTTTTGGTGAAAAAGTGATAATGAGAAACTTGGAATATGAAAGCTTGAACCCCCGAACCCACGATTGCAAAAATGGTTAAGTACATAATAATATTGCGATCGGTTGAACTCATGATATGGGAGTATGGATGGAGATGAATATCCACGAGTTTACCAACCTGTGAATTTGATGTTTTGGAAAAACGACTAAGTATAGTAAATAGAAAGGGAARAGAGAAGGGAGAAAAGAAAAGGGGAGTGAGGGTATGTATAGAAGGGGGAAAAGAAATGAGAAAAAGAWGTTGGGAAAATAACAAAGGAGAGGGAAATTTCGGAAGCGAGAATTGATCTCAACAATATCCTAGTAAATTGGTCATGTGATTCGAATAAATTACAAAAAATGTTTTGATTCTTTTATAAAGTAGTTTTTTTTTTGTCTTTTAGATGTAATATTTCACAAGAAACCCCGATTTACRTTCAGGGATAACCCTAAGGGGGAACAAGAGATTCAAACCCGTGACCTCCTTCACTGGGGATATCTTCATGTCTGGCTCAGAACCACTTTAACTAACCCTTGGGGCTAATTCTTTTATAAAGTTTTATTTTCATTGTGGTTTGTTTCACTTAAATATTATGTTAAAAAGATGAATTTATGTGAAACTATGAAGTGAATTTGATAAACATATACCTTTTAAATGTGACATATAAATTAAAGAAAAATTGCATTATATAATACATGAAGTATTTTTAAAAATATTTATATAAAGAAAAAACTACTTCATAACATGTAAATGCACTAATGTAATATCATATCAATTATCAAAATTACCAAAATTATCTAGGAATGAAATAAAGACTTATGATGGGTATCACTTTCTCAGAAGCTATGAAGATTGGAATCTTCATTATGAATTAGTTTTTGAGGCACTATAAACTTCTTTCATAGTGGGTACTAGAGTAAACTAAGTACTAATGTGAATAAATTTCCCAACAAAAAATTTCTTGTTATATTTACATTATATAACTGTACACATAGGTGGAAAAAAACAACCACATCGACTCCATTCCATAGATCATAAGTGTTGAAATTACTAAGACAACTGAGAGGGAGGGGGAGGTGGGGGGGTTGAATTAGTTGTTACTGTACTTAAACAATAATAAATCTATTAAACCATTCTTAAATTTTCTTCAAGTGACTATCAATATTATACAACATATAGATGATATAAATAATGAGCATCAGTCACACATAAGATATACACAGAGACAGTTT
>JASDQU010736368.1:285899-297594 GCA_032191745.1 Picea mariana | reverse complement strand
AACTATGATCCATGCAGACATTATTACATTATTACCCTCGCAGGGGCGCGGAGATCCCGTTTACAAAAATATAAGTGCTGGTGTTTAAAAACACCCAGTAGAACCCTGCTGTCTTCGACATAGATAATCTTCATGAAATGAGTTGACCTCTGTGCTAACCCAGCGGTCAACAAGACCTCTTCCAAGCCATATAAGTGGATGAAGTGGTCAAGGGATGTCCAAGCAGGTGGGTGCAATGAAGGTCGAGGATGCAAGATGTAACCTTTGGGTGCCTTTGTAGAAGGCGAGTTGTACCTGTCATGGATGCAATTCTTTCCAAGCCCATTCATGCCTTTTATTCTTTCTATTATTTCATTTTTTATTATTTTTTTCTTCTTTTTTTTGCTCAAGAGATAATCAGGGGACACTGTCCCGGCGTGGTGACTAGTGGTGACAGCGTTACCCCCAAGTAATTTCACAGAAATGAGAAGGGTGGCTCGTGATGAGACCCCCTTTCCCTTGGCCATGCAACCAAAGGTCACTACCCTGGCGTGTTAACCAACTAATGGCAATGTCATACTGCTAGGTACCGATGGACCTAATAGGTTGGCTAGTGATGAGACCCCCCTATCCTCTGGTTAGGTCTTGTTTTGTTATTTTTTAGGGTCCCTCTTGTTTCTTGTTGAGAAGCCTTTTATTGCTTTCTCAGGGATCCCTGGGCGAAGCATCTCGAGGTTTTATTCTTAGGCTTTTATCTTTTACCAGCTTGCTTTTACCTTCTGGGCCTTTAGCCCCTTCTTCCCACTAGATAAGGTGCAATCCTAAAAGAGGTCAAACCAGTGCCCGGACAAGTGGAAAGGGGCAGGTGAGCGGGAAACAAGATGGAAAAGTGAAGTTGTGAAGGGAGTGAACGATGGCTTCTCAGAGACAAACCCAGTGGCTAACCAAAACCAACAGACACAGGCTTACTAAGACACCCTGTCAATCCCCAAAACATGGTCAAGTGGGCAAGTGTAAGATCTAAGCAGTTGTTAGAAATAAAAGGAATTAGATGCATACATTCATTGGTTTTGATAATCAAAGTGACACATACCATGATACCTGAACTAATTACCTCATGAAGCAAGAACCCTCTCTGACACAAGACCAAGCCGATGGTGGTGGAGGCTACTGCTGCTGACAAGATATGGATGCTAGAAGAGAGAAAAGGTGGGCCCTCCAAGGCCTTGTTGAAGTCAATCCTGCTCTCGGTACTCCATGTCTAAGACCTGTGGGCCTTGAGACATGATCTCCTAGTTATCCCTGAAAGTGGGGGATAACAGGCTCAGCAGTGGTGTCTTGGTTCAATCGGAAGCGAAAGTCAGTGGTTTTGAGTTCTACAGAGGCTGAGTATATGGCTGCCAGTCAGGCCAGTTGTGAGGCTCTTTGGCTTCGCAAGTTGCTAGTGGGATTATTTGGTGTGCAGTTGAGGCCTACTATGATTTACTGTGATAATCAAAGATGTATTAAACTCTCTGTGAATCCAGTTTTTCACGACAGGTCTAAGCACATTAAGATTCAGTATCACTTCATCCGGGATTATGTTCAGAGAAGAGCAGTTGAGCTACAGTACATATATAATGTCCCCCACCTCTTAGAGAGGTGATGAGGAGACTCAGTGGCCTGGGCACCCCCACTAGGTCATAGTCTTACACTGAAGGGGAAAGTCAATGAGGCTAAAGTTATATTTTTAAGTTGACTTAAGAAAGGAAAAGGGATTAAGGGTAAAAGATAACTCAACAGAAGAATAGAAGATTAGCCCTGGGAGTTAACCTAACTCAACAGAGAATTAGAAGGAAAAGTATAAGTAAGAGGCTGGGGCGCACCTATTATTCATTCTAGTTTGTATTAGCATTTTCTATTGCTCTTGAGCATTCAGTTTGGGGGTTTTGCTGTACAAACCCTTGTGAACAACTCAGTGGTGAAATATCCACTCACCTTGTTCCACAGCTTGGTCTCGGGGATGAAAGATTCCTCCACACCATTCTAGTCTCAGCTCATCTCGATCTAGCGCTTCAGAAGGTAGCAGGCCGTACTGTTCTTTTGATTCCAGCAATGGCGCACCATCATCTAGAGGGAGGTTCGATCCAGCTTATCCAGAGAGCCTGGGGCCATTCCGACACTTGGGTTTTGTCTGCAAGGGCATGATCGTCAGTTTGAGGACTTTTCTGGAGGGTTATCATCATCATATAATTATCTGCAGATTGGGACATCTTGGAGCCATAGGGGACGTCCTGTGATTCAGAAGAACTCAGATCTAGAGAGATCTGCTTGAGATTTGGTTTCGAAACTTCTCCCACGGGATTTTCATAGCCTGATCTATATTCTTGGAGAGTTTCACGCCATTTGGATGTGTATTGCTCCTGGGACGAGTTGCATTGGGGTTTCATCTATTCAAGAGGGCGCAACTCCCTGAGGAGATCCAACAGTTGGAGGGGTTAGACTTGGACGTTGGGCTTGAAACTTCAGGAGGAGGTTCCCACTACCCTGATCTATCATTGGGCCGAGTTTGGATTCATTCGGAGCATCTTGCCATCAGGGCCGAATTCTTGAGGGTTTCAGTCTTCACTTGGAGCGTGGCACTCTTCAGCTAGAGGGTTTGACATCCAGATCTGCTGGGTATTGATCTTCATTACTTATTCAACCTTTGGAGGCTTCTTTTGTATCGGCAGAGCATTTTGTAGCAGCTCATATCTCTTGAATGTACGGCCATCTGAGGTTTATGCCAAATCGGCCATCTATTGTATTGATTCTGCATAATAAAAAGGTCAGATCTTGCTTGTGCTTCTATATCTTGATTGTGTTATGATCTTCATGTGTTGGATGAATCTTGTATGCACTTAATAACTCAATAAACACCTGCACATCAATAAATCAGTAGTAGTTAGTGATACCAAGCGAAAAATTTGGCTTAGGATCATTACAACATATCTACAGATGAGCAAGTTGTGGACATACTCACCAAATCCTTGGGCAAAGGCAAGTTTGTATTCTTCAGGGACAAGCTTGGAGTGGTGAGTAACACTTTCCTCAGTAAGAGGGAGTGTTAAAATAATTAAAAAGTACCTAGGCAAGTGTTTCTCATCACCTAGGCAGCTAAGGGATGAGAAAGTGCCTAATGTGGACCCTAGTCATTTAATTTATGAGATGTAAATTAAAAGGTGACTTTTTGGACTTAGGGAAAGTGGGTGACTTAAGTGATTTAATCTCCACCCTTGATCTCATCTAGTCTCAATCGTTGGATGAGATGACTCTTCACCTACCTCCATGAGGTCGACTAGGGTAGGAGGGCGCACCCTTCTAGGGTTGTTGTTCATTCTTTTGAGAGAGCAAGAAGAGAGGAAGTCGAGCTTGAGGAAGAAGGCTATTTGCAGAGCTAAGGCACGCATTCCAAGGCAGCTTGCTAGCACGCAAATCAAGGTAACAGTACAACAGCATTTAGAGGCCGTACAGTACGGATTTCTAGAGGCCGTACCATTCTTTTGTATGCACAGAAATCGAGGACAACAGCAAGAATTCTAAGGAGCTTGGCACGCATTCCAAGGCTACCACACAAGTTTTACTTGCACAGAAATCGAGGCAACTGTTGGCACAAATTTCTAGAGAGATTTCCATACTGTCCGTATAGTTTTTGGCACAGAAATTGAGGGTCGTACAACTCAGTTTTCTGGGCACAGTTTTCGAGGTGAAGGCACGATTTTCAAGGAGTTGATTCTACTATAAATTTCATAGAACCAACTCAGAAAAAGGGCATGCATTTCAAGACAGTCCGTACAACAATTAATGTTGTGACAGTTGTACACTTGTACGGATTTCTGGCACAGAAATCGAGGAGCAATTTTGGGGTTGTTCTGAAGGAGTTTTGCTGAAGAAATTCTGAGATAAATTTGTGTAATTTTTCTGAAGATGAATCTGCTATAAAAGAATTTTTCTCTAAAGCTCTGAATAATAAAAATCCCTCTCTCACTGGTTTTCCCCTTGTGGGTTTTTCCAAGGTCGTTGTTAGACCAAAAATCTCTGTGCAAATTTTTTGAATATTGTGTTGTTGATATGTTTTAAATTTCTGCATTTATTATTGTTCAGAATCCTCATGTTTCAGTTCTAAAAAATATGTTTACATGCTAAGTATTTATGGTTGTCATAAAACTGGGTTTGGGCATTGAACACTGATAAAAATCAGCGAGACTTGAAACTGGGTGGGGTCTGAAATTTTACACCTCCGACTCTATCTCTTGTAAGGGGCATAATTGGCAAGTCCTATCAAGGCATGAAATGTGGTGATCAGTCTCAACTCGAAGTCGATGAGAGCCTACCTAAAACTATCCAAGGGGTAATCTTAAGGTCATGCATCTAGTGTTTGCATGTATATGTAGGTCCAATAATAAGGCCATCTCTCAGCTACATGAAGTGCTCCAAATAAAAAGCCATCTTAGGGCTAAAACCCTCGGGAGGTGCAATCCAAGTGACATGGATGCACTACCTGTTGATGTCCTCTCTAGTCACCTAGTTTAGGTCATGCTTAGATGATAGGAGGTGATGTGGAGCATCTAAATAGTACCTGAAAGGGGGAAGGCAATTAAGAGAGATGGTCAATGACAAATGTAGCATGGACGCCTCTGAAATCTAGAAACGCGTACATCTAGGTAGGCCTGCGGAGGCAATAGCCTCATAAGAGCAAAGAACTAGGTAGGGATTGTTAAGTTTTGAGCTATTATTAGGTTTCTTTTCAATTTACTAGATAACAATAGCATAGGTAGGATCACTGAGAGAAACACAATCACAAGATACACAGCATTTATCCTGGGAAACCCTCATGGGGGAGAAAACCCAGCAAAAACTTCCTTAATATCGATAGCCAATACAATGCCAAGACAATAAACCAAAACACTAGAGAATATCCAACACTGAGCAATGCACCTCTCTCTTCCTTCTTCTCCCAACTGCAGCTACCAAACTTGCACACTTACTTGATGAGTGAATGAGTGAGTGAGATAATGAGGTGCTAGCCTCCTTTATTTATACTAGTTGGCAAGCGCTGGAAAGGTTTCTCTTCACTGGGCAGGGCCGACTTCTCTTCTTAGTGGTTAAAACCACTTTAATTAGGCCTAGGGGCCTGTTATCACGCAATTTGTACTTGCCCAAAGCCAAAGGCAAGTGGATACTAAATTGGCGTAACAAGGAGGATGTCGTATCACTGTCACCTTAATATGACACCTCTTTCTATTTAGGAGTAGTACCCCAGGGGAGACGTCCCCAGTGACCTGGGGGTTGGAGAAGGCTAAGGTAAAATTTATGAGAAAATCCCACCCCTCTCACAGGTCACTCATATAAAAAGTTCCAAGGTTTTATTGAGATGAAGCAAAAGATGATTTAAGTGTACCTGCCCAGAACAAGACAACAAGCAGAAAAGAAATGTTATTTGCAAGTACCATATGATGTCAGTGCTTCATAAAACCATGAATTCTTGAAAGATAAACAAGTTGATGTAAAACTGAAGCAATATAAATATTTATAACAGCAATGTATGTTTAGCAACAGCTACACAATTATGCCACAATAATGCTTCAAAAATGACAAGAAATGATAGCATAAAATTGACACAATGATGATAGTTGTCAAAAGCAATAATGGCAATGTATAATCAACTTTTAATCTTGCTTTTAGGATGAATTTGTTGTTGTTATAGATGGCTGTAGCAATCTTTTGTAACAGCAACCAATTAGTTAGTGAGTTAGTCTAATCTAGAGTTAGTAAAAGTCTTAGGGAAGATGGTTTAAGAGTTGTTTTGGTCAATCAATCACTTGCAAGGAGTGAACTAGTGTCTTTTACGGTAATGGAGTCAAAGTTTGCAGTGGCAATTCTTAGAGGAAAACACAAATGATAATAGGTGATCTAAAGGGATGTGTAAGATGATTGAGGTGTTAGTAACCTAAGGCCTCAATATCTAAAACCCTAGAAGGAACAAATGCTAGAAAGTAGGTAACCCTAGGCCCTAGTGATTTCCTTCTTCCTTAGATCAAGCTTGAAATAAAATATATGAAGCTAATGAAGAAATGCTACTAGAGTGCTACAAAGGTAGGGCTCTAGTGTATTCTTCAAAAGAGATGCTTCCTAGCAAAATCAAGTAGGTGGAAAATTATAAGGAAAAGGACAATAACATGTGCTTCTCCCCTAGGGTTTCAAACTAGCAATTTCATAATCTTAGAAATGAACAAGCAAACATACCATAACCATTCAAAATAAATGAAGAATTGCATCTTTTACTTACTTCATCAAGAATAATCTAGCCACAAAACCCTAGTTGAAGACTTTCCACCATGAAAATGCCAAAACACACCAAGAATAGCCCCTCCAAGAAGTTGTGCACCATTTAATTTCAGCCAAGTACCCTTAAAGAGGGTCGAATTTCAGACCTCACACTTGTGTGAGTGAAAGATGATGAAAAATGTTAGGGTCCTATAATCATAGGTTATTTGTTTCTACAACTATCTGTTTGGCATTGCTCCCGTGATGAAGACATCTGGCTTGTTGGGCTAGGTTGATTCCATTTTACCCTCCATTCATTTCGCCCAATCGTTCATCACCCTGCTGCATCCTTCATTCACCGCTGCGCCTTTCAGTCCCTCACCCTTCAATTCTTCACCCCTTCACCAATTTTATCCCTCCATGAATAAACAAGCTTAGGATAAAAAAAAACATTAGGTTAGTAATAAATGGTTAGTGGCACTAGTTAGCATAATAAAGTAATATTAATTAAAATAATATAGTTAAATTTATGTTAGACTTGTTAATAATTAAGTTAGTTGTTTAAAGTTATTAATTAGGTTAGTGTTTTATTAATCAAACATTAATTAAAAGCAATTAAAAATATAAAAATAAAACAATATAAACAAATTAAAGAAAACATATAATTAAAAATTAAAAAAACAAAACAAAAATATAAAAAACATGTATTAAAATATAACATATAAACAATAATAAAAAACATATATTAAATAAAAAATACAAATATAACATAAATGAAATAATAAACAATTAAAACAAAAAGCAAAAAACAAAACAAATAAATAAAAAACACATTAATCCTAAGTCTACCTCGCATGCATTTCCCGTACAACTTGGACCCCCCCCCCCACGTCACATCACCACCAAGGGGGTCCGAGTTAGTGGTATTGGGAGGGACACTTATCACCTCATGGTGAACTCGGACCCCCCCTCCCAATACCACTTACCACCTCAGGGGGAGTCCGAGTAAATCACTCTGCCCCTCCAAAACCGCCCTCCCGAAAAATTAAAAAACACCTTTTTGCCAGTTTGACCAGTCTGTTTCCGAGGGTGATTCCGGGCAAACGGAGACGAATTTTCAAAATCCGAGAGAGGTTTTTGTTCAGCACGGGCTGAAGAACAAAAACCTCTCCTAGATTTTACACAAGTGCCAGCAGTTGGGAGAATCGAAGCCATCTTTCAGCCCCTTTTTTCAGTTTTCCATTTTTTCCTGTTTTAGTCATGATTTTGCAGAAGTTGTTTCGGCAAGCTGGAGATGAATTTGGAAAAACCGAAAGACATTTTTGTCCAACACATGCTCATCTACAATAACCTCTTTCAGTTTATACACAGGTGTCACCGTTGAGGAGAAACAGATGTCTGAGTTGACCCCTTTTTTCAGCAGTTTGACCCTTCTTTCATGGCGGACAGTTCAAGATTTTCAAGGATTTTATTTCTATTTTTGGCCGAGGTGGTTGAATTCGACCTCCTGAACCTGGGGAGAATTTTTTCTATAAATTGTTGTAATGTAAATGTGTGGATGAGTTAGACTGGCAGGGAAGGATGGCATGGAAATGTCCCCATCCACTGTAAAAATGTTCAAAGGCTGTAAGTGACTGTTATGGATGAATACAAAGGCATTATGTTTCCAGATTCTTGTGTCATGATTAAGTGGTGAAGTTTTTCCTAATGTAACTTGTCTTTCTCTTGTTTCACTTATCGTTTTCTTTCCTTATTGTTTATAAGAAGATTAGGCTCAGGATTTGTCTCAGACACCCTGCTCTGGCTTAAAACAATATTTATGTTTTCTTCTTAAATTAGAATGTAGAATTCAGATAAGCTCTGCTCTGCATTTGAAATGAACCTCAATCTATTCTTCTTTTCCCGTTTCATAAACTCAAAGGATCCACTGACATGATTACCCTGCCTGGTTACATTTTGTCTCAGTTATCCATTCATTTAATCACTTTAACCTTTGACTCCATTTTGCCCAATGGTCCTCTTCTGCTGTCCCAACCCAAAAATTCAAAAACAAACTTTCTATCCTCATAACTAGCCTAATATCCATTTCCAACAAAGTTAGATCATACAGAGAGATCCCTCTCTGAGTCTTAGAGGGCTAGATCCTTGACTCCAAGCGGTTTTGTGGTTATCCCTGCCGATTTTCTCCTCTGCCTGGGAAATTACAGGGTGATAACATAATGGCGACCATACTGGGGACCTTTCTCCAGTAGTGCACTTCAAGTTCCAGATCTGATCACTGATGGTGGACAGTGACCAGACACAAGAAGGCTGAAATCTTTCACCTGGCAACTCCAATTAGCTCTAGATCAGTTCCAATTTGAAGACTCCACTGGAGGAAGAACCTAAAACATGACAAAGCAATCCGGAAAGATCAGGTATTCGAGTTCAAATTGTATTCAAGACATTGTTGGCTTTATCTGTAAGTATATTCTCTCCTATTATAATCCTGGTCAAGAGTTTATTGTTGAAATTCATAATGATCAGTTTCAAGTTGAAGAACCTCAAAGGATTCAGCCTTTACCTATAGCTCTGGTACACACTCCAATATCTGTAGATAGCCCAGTGAGACACAAACCTCCTGCTTTATCTCCTACCATTGTTGAAATTCCAGTTAGCTATAAGACCATTGCTTCACCTCCTATACCTGCAAAAATCCCAGACAGATACAAGCCCCTAGATTTGCCTCCTATTCTCCATGAACTCCCTATCAATTACACCAATAATCTGCCCAGGTTTGATGGAGAAAATTCGAAGATCACTGCTGAAAAGCATATCCAAAGTCTTGAGGATTTTCTTGATCTGTTTGAGGTGGAAGATGATGATGTCTGCATCATAATGTTTGCCCTATCATTGCAAGGTGAAGTTAAAAATTGGTTTAAGAATCTTCCAGCTGCAAGCATTGATAATTTTCATCAATTTGTAAAAAAAAATCTAGATCGATGGGTGATCATGAGAAATGTCTTTCTCATCCCAGAAGAATATGACCATTTGAAAAGACAGCCAGGGGAAACAGTACAGCAGTTTTCAGCAAAGTTCAATAAGGTATATCATGCAATGCATGTTGATATAAGCCCACCCCCAGGATCAGCTCACTTGCATTTCCGAGATGCCTTCGATCCTGAGATGGCATTCCAATTAAGAGAAAGGAACACTGCAACCCATGAAGAAATGCAAAAGATTGCAGTTGATGTGGAAGCTAACTTGTTGAATAAAAGGTCCAAGCTAAGGGCTCCTTTCTTAAACTTCTGGTAACATTGGTAGGATGGTAACATTGGTAGGATGAGAAATCTTTTTCTTTTCTTTGTCCTTTCTGAAACTTCTGGAATCTCCTTGGTTGGGATTCTTTATGTGTGAATTTGTTTTGGGGGTGAGACTCCTTATGAGTTTCTTTTTGGAAGTAAGAGTTCTTTCTTCCTCCTTTAATGTGAGTAGCTAGGGCTTGATCTTCATCTCTTGATAGCAAAGCTTCTCGGTTAGCTACTCTTGCTTCTTCTTGAACACATTCTTCCCAAAGACTGTCAAATTCTAGTTTGTCTTTTCTGGCACAAATAGTTTGGATGAATGCATCCCAAGGTCTTGTGAGACCATTAAGGGTTGTCATTACAAGTTCGTCTTCATCTATAGTATCTTCAATTGCTTCTAGTTGTTCTTTGAAATGTGATATTCTAGAGAAATATTCCTGAATTGTTTCTCCTTTCTGCACCCTTGTATTTTTGAGTTGAGTCCTTAGATTTATCTTTCGATTGATGTTCTTTTTGGAGTCTTCTTTGAAGCCACTTGAGGAATCAAGTGATCTTTGATAGAATCTACAATGATTCTTTTGGCCCTAACTGTGTCCTTTTGGTGTTTTTCTTTAGTTGCAGCATCGACAGGTTCTGGTACATTCTCTTTAATGAATCTTGCTAGGTCATTCTCTTCAAGAATGAGTCCAATCCGATTCTTCCAGGCACGGAAGTTTTCCACACCTTCTAGCTTGTCAACAAAGCTTAGTGCTTGCAGACATCTTTTACCTGGAGCTAGGAAAATGACCAAAAAATGAAAATGCTCAGAATTGAATTTTGAACTTACCAGGAGGTGCGCTTGGCCGAGGCGAGTAGCCTGGTGTGGTTAGATTTCAGAAAATCCAAATTTTTCCCCTTCAAACTTGACCAGCGGATTTTTGGACTGGTACTTCTGGTTTTCTGGTACTTTTGGTTTCCTAGTACTTTTGGTTTTCTGGTACTTCTGATACTTGCGAAAACTAGGGTTTCACTTTCTGAGAGTTCTATCCACTGAAAAGGTGCGCTGAAGGTGCCAAAGAGTTCCTTGGGCTAGGGCACACTTTTCTAGATGGCTTTTGGGCTGAAATTCCTCTTCAATAAAAAGCCCTAAATTTCTTGTACGACGACAGTGACGTTTTTTTTTTCCTGTGAAAGATGCTCTCTTCAGCTTAGCTTTGATATTATGTTAAAGTTTAAGCTATTATTAGGTTTCTTTTCAATTTACTAGATAACCATAGCATAGATAGGATCACTGAGAGAAACACAATCACAAGATACACAACATTTATCCTGGGAAACCCTCATGGGGAAGAAAACCCAGCAAAAACTTCCTTAATATAGATAGTCAATACAATGCCGAGACAATAAACCAAACACTAAAGAATATCCTCTACCAAGTAATGCGCCTCTCTCTCTTCCTTCTTCTCCAACTGCAGCTACCAAACTTGCACTCTGGATGATCGAATGAGTGAATGAACAAATGAGGAGCTGGCCTCCTTTATTTATACAAACTGGCAAGTGCTGAAAGGAGGTGTCTCTTCACTAGCAGGGCCGACTTCTCTTTTTGGGTGGTTAGAACCACTTTAATTTGCCTGGGGACCGACTTCTCAATTAGCATATTACAATTAGGGTTTGACCAATCCGCAAAAGGGGATTTGGTCATTTACAATGCCCGGCATGATCAATCCACAAAAGGGGATTGATCTAATGAATAATACATCAATAATAAATAGAATACTCTTTGTAGTTACAATATTTCAACAAACCCTAAGGCCAAAATTTCAAAATGCTCGGAAATTCACTCTGAGAGTTTTTGGAGGTGCGCTGGAGAAGGCTGTACTCTCCCATGCCCAAATTTTCCTCAACGTCCAAGTTTTAGGGGTTGAAACACTCAAAAGAAGAGGGTCGTACAGATTTTCTGGAAACCATAGGAGGGTCGTACGGTTCTGCAGAAGAGGAGGGATGACTGGTAAATGCTGAGACTTGGTAGATGCTTGTGCAATAGGTTCTTTCAAGACTTGTGCTCTGATACCATGTTGATTTTTCAATAAGCTAGGTTAAGCATGAAGTTCATTCCATTTTTATCATTTAACCATAACCATAAATGTTGCAGCAACCAAGATCACAAG
>JASDQU010736368.1:236498-285849 GCA_032191745.1 Picea mariana | reverse complement strand
CAAGATCACAAGAAGAAGCACCATGCACAAGAACACAAGAAGTATCCTGGGAAACCCTTCTCAACAAGGGAAGAAAACCCAGCCAAATCCTTTGCTATATTCTTCAAGAGAAAGACCTTCACCACCAAGATAAACCCTAGCACACAAGAGGGTGCTCAAACCCTAGAAGACTAGCGCCCAAGAGAGGTGTGCACTTTTCCCAAGGAAGTGTACTTGCTAAAATTTCCAAACTCACATGAAGGATGTGTTTTCTCAATGGGGAATTTACCTTTACTTATACTAACCTAAACCTGTCAACAAAAGTGTCTATTGGCACAACAGGGCCAACCTCACTTAGCTAATAATATAATTAATATTAACCAGATTAATTATCTTTTACATTAATTACTAATTACATTAAGGTGGGGTCGACCTGTACCCTTTACATTACAATTAGGGTTACAGGCAGGTCTGGCTCTTGAACAATATAGCAAGGGATCTGATACACCCACTAGTGCTCATCCACTAGGGGCACATCCATAGGGATGTCCATATCTCTGGCTCACTACATTACACAGAATAACTAGATCTTCACACGTTCACCTGTGCTCGTCCACAGGCACATTCACTCTACAGATCTTCTTTCCCACTGTCTCACATAGGAGAATCATCTAGAGTTTCTCGTCAACTCTGCTGCTCAAAAGAGGCTAATACATCATCTTCATTTCTGTTCACATGACGATGCACCCAGCACTTTGAGATTTCACATGTTCACCTTGTGCTCAGCGACAGGCACGTCTAACTCAACAGATCATCTTTCCCACTCGATAATCATCTGGAGTTCTTCTCAAGTCTCTGAATGGAGGAGGTCATCTCTACGTTCCACCTTTGTCTCAGGTAGGAATCACGTACCCTTCTTAGGGGCTTTCTCTCAGGTTTGTAAACTGAGAGAAAGACTCAAATAGCTGCAATGATCCACATCTCACAGGTTTGTAAGCTGGAGAATGTCTCACATAGCTGTAATCATCAACACTTTTAGGGGGTCGGATCTGCCTCTTAGGTCCCACGGCCTCTTCTTTGGGCCGACGTCTTGCTGTGTGGAGGTCGCGGCCTCTCCTTCTGGCTGTCGGATGGTGTACTGAGGTCCCTGTGGGGGATTTCAACTTGCTGTCCATTTTTTCTTAGTTGAGGTTTTGTTGTCCTGCTTGAGGAGGGTCTGCTAACTTGCTGTCCATTTTTTCTGAGTTGAGGGTTTGTTGTCCTGCTTGTGGAGGGTCTGTTATCTTGCTGTCCAGTTCATTCCTGTGCCCTATTATTATTTCTGTGGAGGGTTCTATCTGTTGAGGGTTATCTACTTGGAGGTCTGTGGTGTTATTGTTGTTTTATCTTATGTACAGCATTCTTTTGGGGGTCTATATCTTTGGCAGAACTGTCCCACAGTTCACATTGACAGAGATCAAACCCTGGAGGTTTGATCCCTGAACCTAAACTATTTCTGAGCATATTTTCAGAGGCATACATCCACACATGTGACAGGTACATCTATCATTGATCAGGAGGTAAGCTATAAGTTTATTTTTGTACTCAAAAATCTTGTTTGTTTCCAGATCTGTTTATATCTCTTCTTCTATATGCTGATCTAGTAAACAGAAAAAAATTTAAGAGCTTTTGTTTTTCATTTTTCCCTAATTCTAACACACACACATTTGGAAGAGGAGGTCCATGTGCTACAACTGCATGATGTTATTCTGAAATTCCAATCTCTACGCTCAAAGTATACATCATTTGATACTAGAACAAGCACCATGAGAAAGAAGCAAATAACAGCAGACCTGATTGACATGAAAGGGATTCTACCTTCTCAAGCCAAGTGGATTTTCCAATCTACGTTCAAACAATAAATTTCACGTCTTTGACAAATATTGGGGACAATTTCTTCCTAAGCATGAACGAAACGATGAGTACTCAATATATATTTTTCCTAAGGATAAAATATTAATGTATTTTTATTTTGCATCATGTACAAGCCTGTTTACAGTTCCACGTCACCCTTATGAAGCATATTTAGAGTTCCACATCACCCTTATGAATTCCAAAAGGTGCATTCTACAGCCCGGGTGGGGGCGACAGTGCATCATCAACACTTCATTTATGTGCGTGCCCGTGTATGTAACGGTGCATAGGGTTCACTGAATATGGACTCTGGATCCGATATGCACCTCAAGGCAGTGAAACTCGAGAATGCAAGTCTCGAGTTACACAATTGGGCCTTGAAACAATGCAGGTCTCATGTTACACAAATGTCTGATGTATCAATATTGGGTAATATGTAACCTTAAACTTTGCTAACTCGTGGTCCATATCAGACCTGGGTTTAGATGAATAGTATTAACACTTATCACGATACCTGTCTGCACATGTTTTGCACTACATGTATTCCCGATATATCAAACACTCGCTGCAAATGCAATTCCTTTTTTCTTGTTATGAGAGTTAATCACATTGAAGATGTGCCTCGATCACAATGATAATATGGCCCCACTACTGATAGCCGTATAATTTTCCAATTAAACAAAATTCTCCCTTTCTAACGAATGCATTTCCGAAGTTTGCTCAAATTTGATGGTAATAAAAACCCTTGACCCTAAACCATCATATGTTTTCCCAGTAATTTAATGATAAAACACAAGTTGAATTGAGCCTTTTTCTCATTATTTCAGAAAATAATATGGCACATTATACTAGTATGGCTTTCTTTGACTACATTTCCCATTTCCTTCTTGAATCCACAGAACCTAAGCCATGCTATGGTGTGTACCCCTATAATAAACTCATTTCTTATGCAATACAAAATCAGATGATTACTTACTCTTGTCGTTCTGGTCTGTATGAATATGCTCCGCCATGGCTATCTGCTTGAGTCTTATTCTTATTCAACGCTGCTTCTCCTCTGTCTCTGAAATAGCAAATAGTTGGTACCTTTGAAACTTCTTCACAACTATATGACATATCCATTGACGTCTGTCGACGGCGCGGAGAATTTATACGCCGATGAAACTTCTGTTTATATAATTCCTAGGAAATCCAAAATCATATTATATTCTCGGTTGACATTGAATGGAGAAGTGCCTTCGCATCTTCGATAATGATGATAGGTATATAATTTATGGAAGTGCATTTTTTAAAAATAATCAATTTATTGGTTTTTCTCAATATTTGATAGGTCTGGATTAAAATATATTTAAATAATTATTATTTTTTTAATATGCTATTTGATATATCTCTCCTTTATACTATACAATCATAATTAACTAATAATATAATATAATTAATTAATTAATTTTAAGTATCTATGTAAGCTTGTATTCTTTTATCGTTAAGAATTATTAACAAAAAAACAGTTTTCAAAGCATAAATATGATAAGAATTTAGTATAGAATTGAGTAGATATCCACTATGATTCAAGTTACATGCATGGAAAAACAATGCCCATTGGATTTTGTTCACTTTTTAATTAATTTAGCTTATCGAAAATTCATCAAAAATTTGATGAGGGTTCTCGATCGGTGGGAATTCTATTGTCATATTCTAGCAATAAAAGGGCAATTTGTTATAAGATTAAAGGTCGACCCCCTCAATTCATTGTTGTCACATTATGTCATTTTTAGAAGGTAAATAAAAACTCAAAAAATTGTATTACCAAAAACAATTCATAATCATGAGTGTTTTCTCCTAGCAATGCATAGCTACGTGTTTTCTCCTAGCAATACATAGCTACTTTTTACAAATGATATTAAACTATGTCTACATTTAAATAACTAATTATGGATTTATTTAATGAAGCCACGTCCCAGTGTGATTGATTTTCAAAACATGGTGCAAATGTCTCTAGCTACAAAGGGAATATTTCACTTCCTCATTTCTACCCCTTCTCACTTTATAGTGCCTAATTTCAATGTAATTTCAATGTAATTTCAATGCAACTGGGCATTCAAGCTTGTAGGAGATTGAATCGACATTACTTGTTTTTCTTTATCCGTTGGAGCTACAGAAATGGGGTCCCTTTCTTGATATGAATAATCAAATTCATGTCTCCTTTTGCTTGTCAAATGAGTCTTTGTACATTGACATTCTTGGGGGAGATTAGCTTCTTGAGTCATCATCGCATCAATAATTTTATCACGGTTCTCTGAAGATGGAACAAGTTCTCATCTCATAACATTATATAAACAATGGTGTCATTGAAATGGTAGTAAGGAGAATTTGACATGTTGTTTCTTTTTCTATTCTTGATTAATGTATTGCATCGAGAATGATCCGGATTATTTTCGGCATGAAATGAGAGCGGAGATATAATAAAGAAATGTACAAATATGTTGGCACAGGGACAGACCCAGGGTTCAACGCTTAACAGCGCAACAACAAAACCCCGATTACCGGCCCTTTCGGCAACACTTGTGAAGCAGGTGAAGTATCACCCGAGGTAGAAGTAGGGGGGTTACAGGACGCAACTATCTGTAACCAGGCTGGGACATAGATATGTGATAAAATCACTTCACAGAGTATTCTATTAATGCTTAGAAGGTGACATCCATTAGGTTCTTAACATCCCAGAGCATAATCAAGGATAGATCGGTGTAGTAGCAACAGATGATTATATATCCTGAGCACTTAGCATTATAGGTTAAATCTAGCATTCATTTACCCTTAACACAAGTAAAGTACTTAAGCAACAAAAGATCTATCTATTATACATCACAATCAAAGCACTAAGCAGATTCATAACAGAAATAACACAGCACAAAGCAAACCATGAGACACCATATATACGTAGTTCACCCCAAGGTGGGGCTACATCCACAAACCGCTTCTCCTCTTTATTATTCGCCAAGATCTTATATTCAGTCACTCTTGTGCACTAAGCCACAGAGTCGAGCTCTGCACCAAACAGGAGATCTACGCACTAAGCACTAGATCCTCCTTCCAAAACTAGGTCAAATGCACAAAGCCAAACCCTCTATCACAGTATTTGCACCTTCTACAAAATCATAATCATGCACATACATTCATTTGCACAAAGCAACTCTGTTCACACATAACTACATTCACTTCCCTACTTCTACAATACATTCCCCTTTATTTATACTTTACAAACCCTTACAATAAGGCCTAAACATGGGAAAACCCCATGGGCCGACATCCCATAAACCTGTTACAAAACCCTAGAGGACCCTTTACTAGGTCCCATAACCCTCAAAAATGGATGAGATCTGTTATCTCAGCTCCGCCTGGGCACTCCTTCTTTGACCAACGTGTTGAAGTCCAAAAGTGGGCCAAATCTGACCAAATTTTCCTCAAAACTTGGTCGAGGGCCAACAAGAGATCTATCAGATATCCAATAATATAATAGAGATATATCAAAGTTATAACCATAAACACAAAGATACATTAATACACAATTTATATTAATAAGCGAAATGTAAAAAACTGTAGAAATACAAAGTGAAAGACTCACTAGAATGGTGGCAACTTATCTTCGAGAAGAGATGTGACGGCTACGCTCATTCGCAAGAAGATGATCGTTACAATGAGGCTCCAAAGGAATTTTTAACATAAATAAAATCCAAAACCCTAACCCCAGAAGATGAAAAGGAAATAGGTTTGTGGACCTCATTTTGGGTAGTTTGGTGTATCAACTTCCCGAGGGCGTAACTTTGGCATACGAACTATGTTTGGTGCGCACAATAGCTCATTGGAAAGGTATCAATGAGGAGCTTATTTTTGGGGGTTCAATCATTATTTTGGTGATCATTAAGGTGACTGATCGTGAAAAAACGTCATTTAGGCCCTCAAATGGACTTGGAAGTTTACGACCCGAAAAACTACTAAAAATAGTAAATTGCCACAAAACTGTTTTGAACTTGTTGGAATAGGTGGATGGCCACCAATATCCACCTGGATCAATCCTCCCTCCTTAGGAAGCAATGGTCTCCATTATGTTGAGTTCACGAGGGAGAGGGGGAAGCGTTTGTGGAATCTAAACCTTGGTGAGTTGCTTTCCTTGCTAAAGAAGTTGTGCTACTTGGCTTATGGAAGGTTGTCAAGAACCTAATGTTGGAAGGGTTGAAATTTTTTAACCAATCTGGCTACAGATATGTCTGTGTGCAGAAGGAATCATTGCACTTTGCTTCAATCTTGTCGACCTACTTTTGTTGGATAGAAGGTGCTTTGATCGAGTCTGCAATGGTTGTAGTGTCCTTTTGTTCACCTTTTGAACAGATTGTGAAGAAGGTGAATTTTGTAGTATGAGATACTACCTTGCGACACTGTTTAGGTGGGACAGTAATTGGAACTACCTCTAGTATCCTATAGAGATAACCCCCCATAGTAACAATGGCACTACGGGGTCGAGACTCATAAATAATATGGTGCTTCCACATATATGGTTGGCCCAAAAGAACATCACAGACATCCAGTGTAATGTCCCTTTCCAAATAAGAACTCCAGAGAGGAGGCTTAATGGTTTAAACAGCTCCGTTAAACTATAGCCAGGGCCAAAAGGGGTAAACAGGGTTACTAGAGATCACTCTAGCCAAGGGTGTTATAATTTGAAAGTGACATTGAGCTAAAAGTGGATAAAACCGCTTTTAACCCAACTTGAGCTAAAAATAGAAGAGACAAGCTAAAAATAGAGTCAACATCGAATTAGGGTTTTAGGCAGCTATAAGAGAAGGTAAAGCAACCTAATTCATCATTATGCGAATTTTGACTTGTCATTAAGGAGAGAGGCGCATCTCATGAGAGATAGTTCAGTGGATTCCAGGAGGAATACACCAGTGGCTGATTTCGGTGTTGAGAGACACACCCTAGTCACCGGGGAGGTCACATGGGTCTTCCATCAGTCTTTAGTAGCAATTCTATAGGATTCAGAAACAAGGGCGCATTTGTTCAGGGAGAGGGCACAACTTCTGAGGAGTTTTAGTGGATCGACTTGTCACATTCAGGGAGATTTCATGTATTCCCCTCTAACCTATTTGAGAGGAAGCCCAAGCGCATCTTTTGCCTGGTTTCTCATCATATTCTGACAGAGGAATCATCTGGGGCACATTTTCCAGACATTGGGAGTGCAACACTTGGGGAGGACACATTCGGGCTTCCCGAGCAATCATCAGATCAGATCCAGAGAAACCCTTCCGACCCATTTCACAGTAGGCCAGGGCAATCAGTTTTAGACACATATCAGCCAATTCTGACGGTGGAATCACTAGGGCATAGTTTTCTAGTAGCAAAGGGGCGCATTCCCCCAGGGGGATCCATCTGGGGTCTAGACACACCAGCAGAGGGGTCGATCAGTCACCGGGATCAAGAGAGACAGTAGGGTGCACTATTTGGGACAATTTCCAAGTTGATCCGAGAGATCTAGCCATCGGGGAAAACTTTCCATACTTGCAGCAGTTATCATGTGAGCTGCCATAGCTCCAGATCATCCATTGATCCTGTAGTGTTAATCTATTATCGATTATTATCGATTAGTTTGCTTATTGTATTCCAGCTAAGATCCTTTTTTCATTTATCTAGCCGAGTGATTCATTTTATTCAGCCACATTCGACATTTGTACTTCGTAGAGACATCATAATATAAGCTTTGCAGTCTTTTGTTGTAATTGTTATTTATATGCTCATTTATATGTTGTAAACCATTAATCATACACACATATTAGCAGAGATTCCTAGACTAACTGAATCTGGGATATTACAGTGGTATCATAGCTTTAGTCCTGTCAGCCTGTGACTAAAAACGATGAATGCAACAGAGGACCGAGGGGGTTGTGAGCACATAGGTGACGAATATGTCACTTACAACAGACGCAAGGAGGGAAGACCTAGATCTAATTTTCCCCCTTTTCCTCCCATCTCAGAGGAATAGAAAGAGGTGCGGAGGGAAGTAGAGAGAAGGGCAGAGTGTGAGGATGAGGTTGAGGCGGAGAGGATGTTAGGACACATATATGAGAGACCAAAGGGAAATGGTAAGGCCCCCATGTAACCAAAGGCAACCTTCATGCAGGTACTCAACAATCTATTAGTCAGTTAGTATGCCATGACTCAATCTTTGGCGCATATGGCTGATAGATTGGCTATAGTGGGCACACAAACCCCACATGCAACACAAGGGAACTCAGGGGTAGGTAGTAGACCCTAGTCACTTACTCGCACATACATCTCTTTGAGTAGGACTCCCAATCCATTACTCCCCAGTTTTAAGAGGGCAACCCCAACAACAACACAGTAGTCGATAGCACAAAGGTCGCCCACTCAGGCGGAGGACATTGCATAGTACAAGAGGGAATATGCAACATTGGGCCGTGACTTCCATCAGGACATGACCCTGGTCGAGTATTGTGGACTCGGACTTAGGAACCGCCTAAGAGAGCCTCAAAGAGGAGGACAACAACAACAACAGGGGCATAACATTGATTTCATCAGAAAAATTGGTAAACTCACTATACCTTCTTTTGAGGGATCATCTAAATGCACATCCAGAGCTTGGGTAGAAAAGCTAGACACATACTACAAGCTCAACCAGATGACTGAGATAGAAGCCATCATTTTCGCTACCCTACACTTGGATGGTGAGGCACACGAATGGTGGCATCATGGACTAGTGAAGTTGGGACACAATCACATCACCTCCTACAGGGAGTTCAGAGAGAGACTCGTGGACAAGTTTGACAGGAGGGATCCAGATATCCATTTCAAGTATCTGGCCCAGTTGAGACAAATTGGCACAGCTGAGGCATTCATCACAGAGTTTTAGCGGGTGGCAATAGCAGTGTAGATATATCTGAGCCCGGGATGATCATGTTATTCACAGAGGGTCTCACATAATCCTTTAGAGGATGGGTGAAGGCATACAGGCCTCACACCTTGCAGGATGCCATCTTACACACTCGAGATTTGGCAGACTCAGCGCCAAAGACTAAACCCTTTTCCAAACCCTTCGTACCACAGAGGGACTAAGACAGGAAGCCATTCCAAAGAGAATGGAAGAGCAAGGAGAAGTTGGATGATGAGACGAGGCGAGATCTTATGAGGAAGAATCTTTGCTTCACCTGCAAAGACCCTTGGGTCCCAGGCCATAGGTGCATGGGCAAGGGAGAGATTCATTATATTGAGGTGGCAGCATACAGTGTGGACAGTGAGAAGGAGGAGCATGACAGTAGATCCACTAGCTGAGAGGAGGAGCCAACACCGACAGAGGAGCAGCCTCCTCGTAGACTACCAACACCAACAGGGACCCACCCACTGGTAGTTCCACAACCTCATGAGTAGGGTAACAAACAAAAACCAACAAAGGGAGGAGTGATAGCGACCCTTTCTGGTGTTCCTAGGTATGATACGCCCCGGATCAGAGGGACTATCCAGGGACAATGGGAAATCGCCATGATAGATGGTGGGGCCACCCACAACTTCATTGATGCTTCATTGGTATCGAGAAAGGCACTTTGGATAGAGGAGTTTGAGGGGTTTGATGTCGCAGTAGCAGATAACCATACAATGGAGTGTCTAGACAGAGTTCTGACTTGGAGATAAAGTTAGGCAACTACACAGTGAGAGACACATTTTATGTGGTTAACCTATCTGACATAGATGTGGTATTGGGAGTCCAGTGGATGATCACATTGGGCAAAATCACCACCAACTACCAAGCCTTGGAGATGGGGTTCAGAGACAGTGACAAGAAGAGGGTTGTTCTGAGGGGCATGTCTACAGGAGCACCCAAGACAGTTTCGGCCAAGAGTATGGAGAGTATATTCAGACATGGGGAGGTAGAATATGTCACAGAGTACTTGATCAATACGTGGAAGGATTCATAGGGTCGATAGTAGTATCAGACAGAGATCAGGAACTTGTTGGGACGAAATCAACAGGTTTTTGGGTCGATTCCACCAAGGAGACCACTTGACAGCGGGTTTGAGCACACCATTGAGTTGGAGGAGGGGGCCAAACCTGTGATCACACCACCCTATCATCATCCTAGGAAGTTCAAGGATGAGATAGAGAAAGCAATTAAGGAATTGCTAGCAATGGGACACATTAGACCTAACAGGAGTCCATTCGCTTCTTCAGTTGTCTTAGTTCTGAAGAAGGATGGTACCATGAGGATGTGCATTGATTACTGGGCCTTGAACAAGAAAACCATCAAGAATCGGTATCCTATCCCTCGCATTGATGAGTTGATGGATGAACTGCATGGGGCAGTTTTCTTCTCGAAGATTGATCTACGCTCTATGTATCATCAGATCATCATCCGAGAGCAAGACATAGAGAAGACGACATTTCGATGTCACTTTGGTCATTTCGAGTTTTTGTTTATGCCATTTGTGATAACCAATGCACCGACTACATTTTAGTTTTGCATGAACCACATATTCAAGGATCAGTTGAGGAAATCAGTCTTGGTTTCTTCAATGACATCTTATTCTACAATAAGACATGGTAGGAGCATATGAGGCACTTGGATGAGGTATTGAGCATCATGGAGGCCCAGTCACTATACGCCAAAGAGTCCAAGTGTGAGTTCGGTATGATAGAGCTACTTAACTTGGGACACATAATCAATGCATAGGGGGTACAGGTACACTAGGAGAAGATCAGGGTCATTCTGGATTGGCCAACACCCAGGAATGTTACAGAGTTGAGGAGCTTCTTCGGGTTATGTATCTATTACAGGCAGTTTGTCAGGGGTTTTTCTCAACTTGGAGCACCACTGAAATATCTCACCAAGCATGGGGCTTTTATCTGGATCGATGAATCACAAAAAGCATTTGATCACATGAAGGAATTCATGGGCACATGTCTAGTGTTAGCATTACCAGACTTCACTTTAGCATTTGTACTAGAGTATGATGTGTATGGCGAGGGTATCGGGGTAGTTTTGATGCAAGGAGGTCACCCCATTTTATTTAAGAGAAGGAAGCTCAGTCAACCCGAGAGGTTGTACTCCATTTATGACAAGGAAATGTTGGCAATCATGCATTCCTTAACCAAATTCAAACAATATTTGGTGGGAAGCAAATTCATGGTCAAAATAGATCACAACAACTTGAAGTATTTCCTTGAGAAAAAGGACCTTAGTGAGTGCCAATAGAAATGGGTGACGAAGGTACATGCATTCGACTTCGACATGGAGTATGTCAAGGGGAAGAAGAACATTGTGGCCGATGCACTATCTAGGACACCTGTGGCATGTTCTTTGATGGAGATTTCGATAGATTGGAAATCCCCCTTGTTAGTGGAATATTCCAAGAACAAGTTCGCTTTTGAGGTACTGGATGGACAGATTCAGGATGACAGGTACAAGGTCATTGACGATTTCATATTCTACAAGGACAGAGTCTACTTAGTACCGGATTCAAGGCTCAAGAAGAAGATCATCGCAACAGTTCATGATTCACCACTAGAAGGCCATCAGGGTTTTTTCAAAATGTACAGGAAGATCAGGGAGAGGTTGTCATGGAAAGGCCTCAAACATGACGTTATGTGGTACATTGGTGAGTGTGTGACTTGTCAGCATAACAAGTTAGGGCATATGCTTCCAGCAGGGCTACTTCAGCCACTTCCCATTCCAGAGAAAAAATGGGAGAGCATATCGATGGAATTCAACGTAGGCCTACCCAAGGTCCAGGGTAAGGACTGCATCTATGTAGTGGTCAACATATTGACCAAGTTTCCTCACTTCTATGCCATACCGACATAGTACATCATAGTTCATGTAGCTGAGTTATTCTTTAGAGAGGTCTTCAAACTTCATGGGTTGCCGAGGAACATCATAAGTGACAGGGATAGTCAGTTTATTGGGACATTCTGGAGGGAGCTATTTAGATTGGTGGGGAGAAAGTTGACACCCAACACCAGCTATCACCCTCAGACAGATCGGTAGACCGAGATTGTCAACAAGTGGGTTGAAGGGTATCTGAGGAACTATGTGGGTGGACAATAGAAAACATGGGCCAGGTGGCTACATTTAGGGGAGCATTGGTACAACACCACTTTCCACATGTCCATTCGTATGACACCCTTCCGAGCATTTTATGGTTATGATGCTCCCACTTTGATAGAATTAGTTTTTGGGGAGAGCAGAGCTCCCAAGGCCAAGGATTGGATCACAGAGAGTCAGTAGATTCTCAAATTGCTAAAAGAGAACCTGTAGACAACACATAATCGACAGAAGATGAGTGCGGACAGGCACAGGATAGACCACAACTTTGAGGTTGAAGATTTGGTTTTCTTGAGACTCCAACCTTACAGACATACATCTCTGAAGAAGAGTGGGGCCTAGAAGCTCAAGCCCAGATTTTATGGACCTTATAGGATCATGTGTCGGGTAGGCGAGGTTGCTTATGAGCTAGAGCTTCCAGAGGGGGAGCAAGATTCATAGTGTGTTCCACATATCTTGCCTCAAGAAGGTGGTTGGAAAATTCATCAAAACATTAGAGGAGCTTCCCCCATTGGATGAGGAGGGACAATTAAAGTTGGTTCTAGAGGAGATACTGGAGTTTCGAGAGCGAAAACTGAGCAGGGTCATTAGAGAGTGTTTGATCAGATGGAGAGGGATTCTAGTAGAGGATGTTACTTGGGAGAGCGAGTAGGTGTTGCAACACCCTGGATTGGTATTGCTTTAGGACAAGCAATTTCGAGAAGGGAGGATTGTATTGTCCCTTTCCAAATAGGATCTCTAGAGAGGAGGCTTAATGCTCTAAACAACCCCGTTAGACTATAGCCAGGGCCATAAAGGGGTAAATAGGGTTACTAGAGGTCACTCCAGCCAAGGGTGTTATAATTTGAAAGTCACATTCAACTAAACGTGGCTAAAAGCACTTTTAAGCCAACTTGAGCTAAAAATAGAACAGATGAGCTGAAAATAGAGTCAACAATGAATTAGGGTTTCAGGCAGCTATTAGAGAAGGTAAAGCGACCTAATTCATCATTATGCAGATTTTGACTTGTCATTGAGGAGAGAGGTGCATCTCAGGAGAGATAGTTCAGTGGATTCCAGGAGGAATACACCAGTGGTTGATTTTGGTGTTGAGAGACACACCCTAGTCACTGAGGAGGTCACACAGGTCTTCCATCAGTCTTAAGCAACAATTCTACATGATTCAGTAGTAGGGGCGCACTTGTTCAGGGAGAGGGCATAATTTCTTAGGAGGTTTAGTGGATCGACTTGTTATATTCAGGGAGAGTTCAGAGATTTCCCTCCAACCCAGTTGAGAGGAAGGCCAGGCACATCTTTTTCCTGGTTTCTTGTCAAATTTCGACAGAGGAATAATTTGGGATGCATTTTCTAGAATTTGGGAGTGTGGTACTTAAGGAGGACACATTCGGGGTTCTCGAGCGATCATCAGATCATATCTAGGGAAACCCTTTCGACCCATTTCAAAGTAGGCCAGGGCGATCAGTTTGAGACATATCAGTTGATTTCGTTGGTGGAATCACTAGGGCACATTTTTCCAGTAGCAGAGGGGCACATTCCCTTGGGGGGATCCATCTGGGGTTTAAACACACCAACATAGGGGTCGGTCAGTCACCAGGACTGAGAGGGACAACAAGGCACATTGTTTGGGACAGTTTCCAATCCAATCTGAGAGATCTATCCATCGGGGCAAGCTTTTCGGACTTGCAACAGTTATTGTGTGAGATTTTAGAACTCCAGATCATCCATTGGTCCCGCAGTGTTCATCTATTATCAGGTATTATCGTTTAGTTTCATTATTGTATTCCAGATAAGATCCTTTTTTCATTGATCTAGACGAGTGATTCATTTTATTCAGCCACATTCGACATTTGTACTCTGTAGAGATATCATAACATAAGTTGTGCAATGTTTTGTCGTAATTGTCATTTGTATGCTCATTTATATGTTGTAAACCATTAATCATACACACATATTAGTAGAGATTCCTAGACTAGCCAAATACGGGATATTATATCTAGTGGGGCAACATCACATAATACCTAATCCTTTAAGGGATTGATGCCATATGACAAGCGACATTGTTGATTGACACAATGATCTCGTCCTTGGAGAAGCCACCCAATGTTGTCAACAATCCCAATTGTTTGACGACCTCTGCTGAGATGAGGTTCTTCTAGCTTTTGCTATTAACAATAAAATACAGCGGGGTCCCCTTCATCCACATATGTGAATGAAAAAGGTGATCCCCCTCTTCAGGATCTGCTAGTTTTTCTGGTTGAATTGTTGCAGTCGCAATAGTATTAATGGGGTCTGTGTCGATGATCTGTCTTCTCCCATTATTTTATGAATTGGGTTTTGACTCCTTTTCCTTAATCTCGACCACCAATGATTGTTTTGATCGACATTCATCAGTGTTGTGCCAGGGGATTTTGTTGAAACCACTTTTCGGTGTCCTTCTTCATCTTTTTGTTCCTTTCTTTTCATGTGGCTTGGATTGGTTTTATAAAGGTTGGTTGTTAGGGTCGTCTTTACCATACTTTGGTTGTTACAGATTTGCATACTCAAACTCTCGCTTGTTCTGGTGCTTAAATTTCTACTCAATTTTGACAAGATATCAGTAGGCAGCTCCCAGTGATGAGATGTCCAGGAAATCCATTTCGGATTGGACGTACCTATGCAGAGCCTCACGGTATTTCAGAACTAGATGTCGCTTAGAGTCTTTGATACCCAGCTTGGTGTGCAAGGTATGGAAAGTATTTGTGAACTCTGACACCATTTGTCCCCTCTCTTGTCGCATTGTGGTCGATCACATGTATTGGTCGGCATAGTTACCAACAGGGTAATATTGTTCCTTGACCACATCCACAAAAAAATCTCAAGTGGGATCGGCCCCATATATTCCAGACTCCTATGTGGAACTTTTTTTCCCTGTAAGTTTCCCACCAATGTTTGACATGGGGGAGAGCCTCAAGGAGTGTGAAGGTGATCTTTTCCCTGTCGGAATAATTGTGAACAAAGAAATAACCTTCTAGCAGATTTAACCATTTTTCTAGGGCATCCGCATCTATCTGACCTTAAAATACGGGAATATCAAAATTAACTTGTACCTTGAAAGGAGAGGTGCCTCCAAACTGGTCGCTTGATGAAGACGCATCTGTTGTTATCGACAGAGATTGAAGGATGTGAGAAAAATTATCCATCATTTCATCCCTTTGTCGCGTGAGAGCTTGCTCAAGCAACAAATTAATATAATCTTATGATCTATCGTCTTTATTTTCTTGTGCCATGGAGGGTTTCTTGGGCATGCAAGAGTGATTGTTCTCAAGAGAGATAAGCTCGATATCCAACTCGCTATACTTAGACCTCATCGGGGATATGCACTGAAAAACGATCAAGAGCAGCCTGCTCTGATACCATTGATTTGGATTATTTTCGGCATGAAATGAGAGTGGAGATATAATAAATAAATGTACAGATATATATCAAATATCCAATAATGTAACAGAGATATATCATAGATATAACCATAAACACAAAGATACAGTAATACACAATTTCTATTAACGAGCAAAATGTACAAAACTGTAGAAATATAGAGTGAAAGACTCGCTAGAATGGTGGCAAATTATCTCTTAGAAGATATGTGACGACTAGGCTCATTCGCAAGAAGATGATCATTACAATGAGACTCCCAATTCATTTTTAACATAAATAAAATCCAAAACCCTAACCCCGGAAGATGAAAAGCCAACATGTTTGTGGACCCCGTTTTTGGTAGTTTGGTGTATCAACTTCCCGAGGGCGTAACTTTGGCATACAATCTTCGTTTGGGGCGCATGATAGCTTGTTAGAAAGGTACCAACAAGGAGCTTCATTTTGGGGGCTCAATCATACCTCTAGGGATCAACAAGGTGCCTGATCACGAAAAAACATTGTTTATGCCCTCAAAATGGCCCTGAAAGTTTAGGACCCAAAAAACTGCTAAAAATAGTAAATTGCAAGAAAATTGTTTTGAGCCAGTTGGAATAGGTGGGTGGCCACCGATATCCACCTGGATCAGAGAAGGGTAGCAATGTTGTATGAAACACTGATGATTGGCTTGTATTAGGCCAATTATTATGCCCTCACAAATTAAAACAAAAATATTTGTGTAATATAACCAAACATGAGAAGGATAGTAGCCACAAATAATATGCAGTATTTGCATGAGTATGTGTCAAAAGAGAACAACCACGAAGATACAATAAGGTTGTCATTGTTATATCGATTAATAGATCAAGATGCACAATTTTATCCTGAATATACCCTTCTCACATGCATGAAGAAAATATAAGTGATCAAAATGGATTGTGACTATATATCCCAATTAATCCCCTTAGTTTCTTTTTTTCCCAAGGAAAACCTTATGGAAAACCCTCGAGCATTTCCATACATTTCACAAATGGTACCCAGTGTAAACTCATTGACATTGGTTACATCACCTCACATGGTAGGGACATTGAGTGAGACATACAACAAAGGTAGCAAGCGCAAGCGATCAACCCTAAGACCTCATGTTCGAAGCTTAAAGTATTCAACCTCTCGAGCTATCCCATCGAGCTCTTGGTCACTAATTTATACAAAATGGTGGTTGTTGAATTCCTATCAAGTAGAGATCATTCAATACGGAATATGGTGGCATGTGATGCCACCCATAAGGTTCAATTCACCTGGATACACGAATAAGTGGTTGGGGCCAAGTGAAAGTTTCAAGTGATTTGATAGTGTAATACCCCATGTGGTAGTAGATTGGCCAAACAAAATTTTCTAGGATCATTAGTTTTCTCTTGAGGATTGTCTCATCCATGAAAGCAAGTCACTTGTAGTGCTCAAGTTGTAACACCATTGGGCTAGTTGCAATGTTTATCTTAGGTTTCTAGGAAGAACTTCCAAAAAAACTAGCTAACCTATTCGCAACTCTAACATACATGTATTTATTACATAGTACCTAATTGTTAAACATTAAAGTAGGAATACTAGTAAACTTTCTCTTGTAAAGTTGTGCCCGAGGCACAACATCAATGGTGGACATTGAAGATCGCCAGGTGATTATAGTTTTCGTGGAGAATAGTTAACTACTGATGTTAGAGCAAGTTTATACCCCTCTAGTGGACAGAGATATATAGAGACGCTTTTAATATTTTATTTAGGAGGGTTGTTACAGAAGTAATCAAAACCCTTACAATTTCAACGAGGTCTAGTCTATATGATTAACATGGAGTGTTGTAATCCATCCCACCTAGGTTTCATTCCAACTTGTGACATGCTAGAACCTCATGGTTTTCTCCCACAAGGAATCATATCATGTGGATGAATCAAGTGCAATCCCTAGGTAAATTTGGCAAATTAGATCCCCCCTATCATGATTGCTTAGACAAAATTTGCTTTCACAAGTCCATGAATGAAAGTCATGTCGTCCACCAAAAGCTCTTCAAACAAATAAAAATAAAAACCTTACATTTGTTTTGTAATGTGTCACTTTTGACCTAACTTACCTTGACACTACATAGTGGACAAACTAAAAATAATGCTTGGTGACGACAACACCAATATAATTCAAAAATGACACAAAACATTGACTAACACCACACTAACACTCGATGATGACAATGCCAAAATAGTTCATTAGCTCAAAGTGTAGTGCTTAACAAGGCAAATACACTAATAATTGTTACCATTCAACCAACAAGCAACACCTAGCAATAATGAAACATGACTATTTGTAATTGTCTGGATATGTAGATATTGACTTTGTACTTAGCTACTATTTGTTCTCTTGATGATTCATTTAGTTTCTCAAGTTGGGGATGACTTGTAATATGATATTTGATGTCCCTCCATAATGACCTTGTAGCATCGAATTGGGGTTTGTTCTTACAAAGCATATTTACTCTTGTGTTGGTATTGCTACTATAGCTAAGTATGTTTTTCACTATTTGATTAATGCAAGTATATAATTAAGGTAGGACAAATTTGGTGTACTACTCTATTTTGTAATTATTTGTCATTTTATTATCTCTTTCATACTCTTGCACTTATACTCCATAACATAACAATTTCTTATAGGTTCTCAATTCTCCCCAAGCCAAATCATATTCACGAGCATTGATGCAAATCAATGGTATCAAAGTGGGTTGGGATTTGTACTTCAAAAATTCTTACTCTAAACGAGTTGAGAGAAGATGTAGACCAAAGCTCAACATTGAATGCATCGGTAGTATGCATACCAAGTTGTGTATATCACTTTGTAACCAAAGTAATGAAATTGTATGCCCATCTAAACTAGGTCAATTTATACAAAGCATGGAGTTCAACTGACTGCTTTAGTATATCATATTATTGAGTATCCATCAACCCACATAGCAACAAGAAAAATTTCCTCCTAAGGTGGATACTGACACAATCGAGTCTATGCAAACCTTTATTAATGAAGTGCTCAATAAGTGGTTTGAGGTGTTGAGCATAAAGTTTGCTTAGCTCATGAAGCTATTAAATCCATCAAACTCCTTCAACCTCAAATACACGAGCTTTAATAGGTCAATCAACCTTTGACAGTAGTAACCCATTTTGAGAGAAAGAAAATCACAACCTTCCCCCTTTTAAAGGAAAAATCAATGCAAAGACTTTTTAAAAATGGTTGTAGTAATAGGAGGCATGTTTTCCACATGATTCAATTCTCCAGTTCTCCAATGAAGTAATGATCTCATTTTTCAACTCTCAAATTTTCTCAAATGCATTTAGAAGGTGGGAAGCTTATGTACAACACTGATATGATCCATATTTTCTTGTTTGTAGAAACTTAATGAAGTTCTTACGAAGAATATTCATCTTATTGAATATTATTACGACCAAGATATGCAATGGCAACAACTTGACCAGATACAAGGTCAATTTGTCAACAATTACATGTCATAGTTGCATATTATGTTTATCCTAATACACTTATAGAAACTAGAAAATCTCAAAAGCCTAAAGTACAAATTGGGTCTGTACCCATACATTTGTACTGGGATTGAGTCATTCTCCACCTACACCCTTAACGATGGCTACAAATTTGCAATTAAGGTCAATAAAAATGTCAAGACAAACCACTTTTGCAATGATCCTTAACCTTTACAATTGAATCACAAGTAAGTGTCCAGAGAAATACAATTGTAGAAGAACAAATGCAACATATAATGAGAGTAATTCCAATGAAATATAACCCTCGTATTGATGATTTTTAAAAGAGAGGGTGTAACACCCCCAATTTTAATCCCTATGAACTAAAATGTTTTATGTAAATGTGAATTAGGCTGGTGAGTCAGTAAAGTTGAAAAGGGGCTGGAGTGCCTAGGAAATGTAATACTTTTAATATATTAATAAAATACATTGTTGGTTGCGGGACAGGCAAGGACAAGAGAGATAGGGGGCTATGATTCCATGAGAGAGGGGGCTAAAGGGGCTAAGTCTCTTATTATTATTTTATTCACCCATCTTGGTTTTAATTGGGGGAAGTGGTTACATGAGCTTCTTGGGGAGACCATGTGGTTCTTGGTTCTTTTAATTATATAAACCCTCTTTTGGTTTGTTTGGGGGTTAATGATTCATTCACTCATTCATTTGGGAATAATTCAATCACTCATCTTCCTCATTCTTTCTAATTTGTGTGCTCTTGTTCTGGGCATGGAAACAAATGGCTGGAGGAGGAGAGTAATTCCTAGATGGTTGTGAGGAATTATTTATCAGTCCAGGAGGGAATGGATGCTTGTGTGCACGAGATTGATGGTAGTTCTGAATAATTCTTCATAGTTGAGAATCTTTGGGGTTTCCAACATTGAGAGTCTTGACCAATAACACTGGAGTCCTGGAGAGAAATGGAACAACTTGAGGGACTGCATGGCAGAGAAAGGGGTTAATTTCTTTGGGTTGTCTAGGATGAAAGGGAAGATAACTGGAAATTAGGATTGTTGTGTGGTTAGGAAAACCTGAGAGCATGTTAGCTAATTGTTGTGTGTAGAGTCAGCTAGGACATGTCCTTGTGGATTCATAGCCCTGGATCGAGGGTGACCTACTGTTGATATTTGGAACAACAGGGTCTATGGTCGGGAGGAACTTCGTTGGTCTACAACTAGTTAGTGAATGGTTTAATTAATGGTAAGTGCTCTCTGTGTTTTCTTGCATATGTATATTTCCGTTGTGTATTTATTTATCTATGAAATATGTATTTTTTATGTGCCTTCTTGCTTGGTATTGTTATGCATGACGTGATTAACCATTATTTTATGGCTTAGCATGTTCTAGTTAATTGCATGCTTGGATTTGTGTTCTTGATTAATTAAATATTGGCATAGAAATTTGAAATCAGTCCAAGAGTGTGAATTTGGAAGTACCCGGGCAATACGTAAATTTCAGATCAGTATCCAGGAAAATTATTTTGGTATTTGTTGTACTGGGTATGTAACAAGTTAGCCTCAGAGTATTCTTGGTGGGCGTTTTGATGTAGCGTGGCCTATCCTGGTGGCTAGGTACGTCACAAATTGGTATTAGAGCTTGTGTTTTAAACACCAAGCTTATATGGGCCAGAACCAGTGTGAATTTGACAAAATTCACTGTTGCATATTTGTCTATGATGAATTTGAGGGAAAACATAGAAAAATTTGAGTGAAATCCCCAAATTAATGGGTAAATTTTGAGTGAAATTGCCTTAGAACCCTCTCAAAGATGACACGGGGCATCGATCTTCGGAGTTGTAGAGTTAAATTTAACTTGGAAGGTCAGATTTCGTGTTTTAATGGTTGTTGTAGCACTGGATAGAGTTCGGTGAATCAACGACCGAGATCATGTTTTATCTCGAGATCAATGACTTAGATTCATTCAGATAAATTTACAAACTTATAAGGTTTCAACCATTTGAAAGTTGAAGTGAATTGACATCCAAGATTCAATTTCGACGGTTGGGAAAATGGATCAGATTGACAACCAAGATATGTTTTCGGCCGTTTTGAAGTTGAAGTAGATCGACGGTCATGATTTTCTTTTGAATCTTGGAAAAGAGATAAAATCGATGGTCGATACTCATTAGTAGAGTTGGGCGAAGTTTGATGGATCAATGGTCGAGATCAGTTTGAGTAATAGATCGATGACCCAAATTAATCGGAGATTGGTTGAAAATTTTTCTAAGTGTTAGAGTTAGCTGAAGGAAATCGTCAACGACCAATGGTCGAGTCGACTGGATTGGCGAAAATGTTCAGTCACTAACATAAATCATCGATGGTCAGGGTAGTTGGATTGACGAAGTGTTGATTTCTAACAAAAATCATTGACGGTCAACGACTGATGGTCGGGTCGGCCGGATTGGAAAAGTGTTTGGTCATCAACGAGAATCTCTGATGGTCGGGTCTCAATCGATTTGAAGAAGTGTTTCGATCGAGCAAGAGAAATTTTCAATGGTCGATGGGCCAATGGTTGGGTGTCGATCGATTCAACGAGGTGTTTGGGTCATTTGAGAGAAAAGGTTGATGGTCGATGAAGGAAGGAGGGTGATGACATGTCATCCCACATCACCACCATTTGTCATGTGACATCAACATCCATGTGTCATGCCATTCCAATCAGAATTCCATGTTAGAGCCTACGTTTCATGCCACATCAGCATCCACGTGTCATGCCATGTCAATAGTTGCCACGCCAACCAATAGGAATGGCTAACAGTCGATGATCGGCTCAACCAAATTAGTGAAGTGTTTCGACAGGCAATAAGAATGGTTGATGGTTGACGATCAATGGTTGAGTTGGTTGAATTGAAAGAGTGTTTCATTCACTAATGAAAACCATCGACGATCAATGGTAAGGTTGGTCGGTTCAAAGATGTGTTGCAATCGATTGTCAAAGGAAAAGGGTCGATGGTTTACGGTCGGGTCGAAAATTTAGGCAGATCAATGGTTGAGATCTCACCTGATTGTGAGATTGACAGTGCATATTGCAGGCTGTTATAACAGGAAGTAGGGAAGCAATCCCCGGTGGGCCGGTGGTTGATGCCATGTCAACACCACGTCTTTTTCAGGTCATCATCCACATCAACAAATTTCCACGTAGGCAAAATTGTCCATCAATTTAAAAAAAAAACTAAGACTGGAGGCATTTTCTTACTTTGGCCACAAATGGAGTAGATTAAGTTGGATTGAGATGAAACTTCTGGGTTTTTCCACAGAGAGGTGATCCGAAATTCATCTTTAAATACTTGGTTAAGTTTTAAGCATGTGTTCAATTACCAATTAGGAATTAAGGAAAGAAGAAGAACTTAATGAGAGATTATAGCAGCCATCATAAAAAAATGTAGATCAGAATGTAAGCACAAAGAACAACAAACCATAACAAAAAAGTTGTTAACGGAGTTCGACAAGATTGCCTACGTCTTTGGGCCTTTGTCTTAGTGGCTGAGGCTTTCTTATTTCTCTTCAATGCTTCAAAAGTAAATTAGAAAAGTTTCAAAATGATTACAAACTGGTCTAGTTGTTTTCTTCTCGACCTCAAGAATCCAACACAACTGACGGCACTGAAAAAGGTTGAGCGTAGCTCCCGGAATTGGCCTGCAAAATTCACTTCCTCAATGGCTTCCCTGCATAAAAATGGCTTCAAGATTCATAAAATCATCATCATTCTGCCAATATGAACCTCTCTAATGATTCTAAGAACCTTTGGTTTATATATATTTTGAGGTTGTATCCTCCTCCCAACTTCCTCCCAAGATCTGGCCTCAAATCGGGCTCCAGATTCCCCAAAAATGGGCAAAATCCTGCAAATTCAAGCTGAAAATCTCAAAAAAGTATATAATATGGTTAAAAAATCATATTTGGGAAAATATTGGGTGCAATCCCCTTTACCCGGACTCCTAGCCATATGGAAAGCACCATATGCCCTCAGGTTGGACTAGCGCGCTGGCCCCCTTTTCCTCCAGTCCTGGTCATGTGGGTATGGCCCATGTGGCCATGGCCTAACACTCACCCCTCTAGTCCGTAACTCTAGACACCCGTGCTAAACCTCCGATCCATGGCCCCTGGTTGGTTGGGCTAGCCCCCAACGACCGAGGCTTATCCCCAAACTTGTGCCATATGCAATTCAAATGAATTATTCGCCAATTACGATTAAGTCCCAATGTGTAGCCCAGACGGTCAGCCGATGGTTGCGAAAAAATTGTGCAGGTGGAGGTTGGGTGTTCAATTCCCGTGGGTAACATACTTTTTTTGGTCTAGCCAACTTTGGCTAAATCCAGGGTGCCACGTGGCACCCTTTGATTGGGTTATGCGTCACCTTGTGATTGGACCGTACGATCTAATCACCAACACAGTTAGTAATCAAGTCACCTGCCACATCACCTGTCGTACAACCACATCAACATCTGTACTACCAAGTCACTTTCCCATTCAACTTCCACGTCAGTGTTGAGATTCAACAAGAAGATCCTAGTGAAAATTATGCACCTACACTAGGATGGAGCCTCAAGCTATTTTTAGGTGGAAGTCTATTTTTAGATGACGAGCAAATTCTATTTATAGATGATGTCTATTTATAGATGGTGAGGGAATTCTATTTATAGATGTATGTCGACTATTATTATCCCTTGATAATAGTTGGACAATAAATATTAGTCTATTCTCAATAAGCACTTGAAAATAGTTAACTGAAGTGGCAAATCAGTTAGCTATAGAAAATTCGAGTTCAAAGGTTGATTGGTGGGACATGCAAGTCAAATTAGTTGTAACTGAGTGATTCGAAATTGTAACAGAGTTATATGTGTAGTTATGTGAGTTGTGAAGTAGTTTAACTCACTTAGTTATGTGAGTTGTGAAGTAGTTTAACTCAGTTAAGTGAGTTAAGCTCAGTTGTACTAGTTGTAACTGAACTTACACTAGTGAGAGATCAATGAATTAATTATTAATTAATTCACAATCAGTGATCTCACATGCAACTAAAGATTTGCCACTGTTAACTACATGCATGTCAGATCCAGTGGAGACCGAGTTGAGATAACAGGTGAAAGGGACAGTTTGACTATCAATTGTGACATTAGTGAGTGCACTCATGCAACCACACACACAGTGGATGTGCCCATGAGGATTGCACAGCCTAAGCAAGAGGAATTCATTCATTGCAGGGATTTCCATTAGCAAGGATTCCACAGAGGAGGCAGGTTGTCTGGAGGCAGTAAATTGGCACATGCATTTGCCAATTTTTGTATGACAGTGTGAGACGATTGTATATTGTACTGAGAGCTCTTGGATTAGAGTTTTGTATGAGATTGTTTTTCATGATCCATGATATATACATTATATATTATAGTGGGGTTTTTAGCTTTATGCTTTCCCGATAAAACATCTATGTTATGTGTGATTGATCTTTCTTCTTGATATTGCAATTGCTGATCGTGTTTTAAATTCCACAAGAATATTTGTAGAAGCGATTATGTATTTAACAATGGCATATAATTGTTAGATCAGGAGAATCCAGGCAATACATAATTTGTATTGAAATTTCTACATGGTATCAGAGCGTAGAAGATTGCAGAAGCTGAGTTTGTGATTGGATAGGATTCAAATTTGCAAAAAGACTTTCTTGGTGTTACAACTGATTCAAGATTGAACTGGATTTCAATGGCTTGAGGTTAGATTATGCACTCGAGGACAGCTCGAACTACATTTCTTGAAAGGACATGATGGAGGATGTACTCGAAGACAATGGCTTGAAGGAATTCATTGACAAAGATGTTCCTAAGCCAGATGCTGCAGACGCTGCAAATCTTGATGCATGGCAAAAGAAAGTGGCAAAGGCAAGAAGGATCTTGTTGGAGGGAGTATGAGACCACATTGTCTCAAGCCTCCATGGGAAAGTCACACCATATGCAATGTGGAAGACTTTGACAGATCTATTCCAAAGCAACAACGACCATAGGAAATTGGCTCTCAAAGATAAACTCAGGAAGATCAAGATGGAAAAGGGTGACTCCATTCCAAAATATCTCATGAAGTTTGTCCAATGTCGGGATGAGCTAGGGAGTGTGGGAATAACAGTTGTCGATGATGATTTGGTGAGCTTGGCTCTCTTAGGACTTCCCAAAAATTGGCACAGTTATCAAGACTCTGTCAATGGAAGGGAAAAATTGCCAGATTGGGAACGACTATGGTCAGATTTGGTGCAGGAGGAGTTGAGGTGGAACACCAAAGATGGCTCTTCATCAAAGCATGATGATGAAGAGAATTGTGCTTTGGCTGCCAAGGCAAGGAAAGAGAAGGGAAAGAAATTCCATTCAAAATCCAAGTCTAAAGGAAAGAAGTTGGATTTGTCCAAAGTGAAGTGTTTTCACTGTCACAAACATGGGCATCTCGCTACTAACTGTCGGCAGAAGAAGAAGAACAATAAGGCTACTGGAGCTGCAGCTGGTGAGGCCCTTGCCTCACAATTTGAACTTGACTTCTCCTTGATCGCATGCATGGAATCAAGTGCATTGGGATCAGTGGGGTATTTGGATAATTACGCTTCCTTCCACATGGCGGGAGACAAGGAGCTTTTCAGTGACTTGGAGGAGAGAGATCTCAAAATGTATATAGAGATGGGCAACGATGGACGATACAGTGCAACTGGCATTCGTACCATTACCTTTCAGAGGGATACAGGTAAACCATTTCAATTGAAACATGTTATGCATGTTCCAGGTCTGAAGAAAAACTTGGTCTCAGTTGCAATGTTGGAGGACAGAGGCTATGATGTTGTTTTCAACGATGGAAAAGCCTTCCTGCGACATAAAACAACGGGTCAAGTCAAGAAGTTAGGGATTCGAGTTAAGAATCTCTACAATTTGGAGGTAGATGGTTGTGCTGCCATGATGAGCAAGGCTGAAAAAGTGGTGAGCCGTGATGAGGGTGAATTATGGCATAGACGATTGGGCCGTCTTCATCATGGAGCCTTGAAAATCATGCAACAAATATCTACTGCACTTCCAATGGGAACACTTGCTCAGTTAGATTAGTGCAAGGGTTGCACCATGGGGAAGTATGTAAAGTCCACCTTTCATGAAAAGGAGAACCGTGCTTCGGTGATCCTAGAGAGAATTCACACAGACGTGTGTGGACCATTCTCGGTTGCTTCAACAACAAAACATAAGTATTATGTTATTTTTGTTGATGAATTTTCTCGTAAATGCTGGATCTTATTCATGCAGAAGAAGGATCAAACATTCTCAAAGTTCCATGAGTTTAAAGCATTGGTGGAGTAAGATTCGGGGAAGCAAGTGAAGGCTCTGAGGAACGATAGTGGTGGAGAATACATCTCTAAAAAATTCAAAGAATTCTGCAGCAAAGAAGGAATTCAAAGAATGGGGTCGCGGAGAGGAAGAACAGAACGATCGTGGGTGCAACATGAGCGATGTTGCATGATCAGGGCCTACCAATGCATTTGTGGGTGGAAGCATGCAACACTGCGATTTATGTGCAAAACCGTTGTCCTCATAGAGTACTTGGCATGAGTACACATGAAGAAGCTTTCACTGCTAAGGAACCTGATGTTTCTCATTTTAAGATTTTTGGTTCATCTGTCTATGTGCATGTGATCAAGAACACCAAGAAGAAGCTGGAGCCGACTGCTGAAGTTGGGATATTTGTGGGGTACACAAAAACACCCCATAATTATCATGTGTATTTTCCTAACAATAAGATGATTGTTATGCGACAAGATATAAAATTCGATGAGGAGAAAGGCATGCGGTTGTCGCTTGAGAGGGAGATAGACTTGCATGCAGAGGTGGAACTGTTGGTTCCCAAAGATGAGTCTCAAGATGTGGATCAGCCACATGAGGAGGTTCATGGAGTGGAGGAAGCCACTCATGCAGAGACATCCATCATAAATGGCATAAACCGCACCACGGAAGCTGATAGATTGAGACTAGATGTTGCCCAGAATGTAAGAGGCCCTACTTCACAGTGCAGACAGAGACAGTCTCCTGATCAATTTACTGGATACATGTCTCTCATGAGAAAATGTATTGTGACTGAACCATCTTCCTTTCAGAAAGCAGTGCAGGATCCCACTTGGGTTGATGCAATGGTGGAGGAGTATGATTCCATTGTCAAAAACAGTGCATGGGAAATTGTCCCAAAACCGGTTAACAAATCAGTGGTAGGTTCAAGATGGATTTACAAGGGTAAGTTTTTAATCATTGTTCTTTATGTTGATGATTTAATACTGACTAGTGATGAGAAGGTGATACACTCATGCAAGGGGGACCTTGCAAAGGAGTTTGAGATGAAGGATATGAGCCTCCTTCATTATTTCCTTGGATTGGAAATATGGTAGCGAGATGGTGAACTTTTTGTGTCTCAAGGCAAGTATGCAAGGGAGATACTAGGTAAGTTTTACATGGAGGGATGGAAACCCATGGATACTCCTCTTCTAGGAATTGGAAGAAAGAGGATGCTACTTCTAGAGAGGCAGTGGATGCTACTGTCTATCGACAGTTAGTGGGTTCCCTAATGTATCTAGTGAACACAAGACCAGACATTTGGTATGTGGTTAACCAACTGAGTCAAGCGATGGTTAAGCCTACAAAGATCTTTTGGAAGGTGGGTAAGCATGTCCTGATATACCTGAGGGGTACATCTGAGTATGGCTTATGGTACAGATAGACAGATGAGGTGAAGTTGCATGGCTTCACGAATGTAGATTGGGCAGGCAACCCAACGGACAGAAAGAGCACATCAGGGGGGATCTTTAGTTTCGGATCTACAACTGTTTCTTGGTACAGCAGGAAGCAGAAATCGGTGGCACTCAGTTCAGCTGAAGCGGAATACATGGAAGCGAGTCAAGTTGCATGTGAGGCTATCTGGATGAGAAAGATCTTGGTTGGTTTGTTTGGTTCTCATTTAGATCTAACAGTGATTCATTGTGATAATCAGAGTTGCATTAAACTCTCGATTAATCCTGTGTTTCATGATAGATCTAAGCATATAGATATCCGGTATCATCATATCTGAGATTGTGTGTAGCGGAAGATCATGTTGCTTCAGTACATTCCTATGGAAGATCATGATGCATACATTCTGACGAAGGCGCTCACCAGGAGCAAATTCGAATACAATAGAGACAGGATCAGGGTGAAGGATAATCCCTTTCTTGTTGAAAGGGAGTGTTGAGATTCAACAAGAAGATCCTAGTGAAAATTATGCACCTACACTAGGATGGAGCCTCATGCTATTTTTAGGTGGAAGTCTATTTTTAGATGATGAGCAAATTCTATTTATAGATGATGTCTATTTATAGATGGTGAGCAAATTCTATTTATAGATGTATGACAACTATGATTATCCCTTAATAATAGTTGGACAAAAAATATTAGTCTATTCTCAATGAGCACTTGAAAATAGTTAACTGAAGTGGCAAATCAGTTAGCTATAGGAAATTCGAGTTCAAAGGTTGATTGGTGGGACATGCAAGTCGAATTAGTGTTAACTGAGGGATTCGAAGTTGTAACAGAGTTATATGTGTAGTTATGTGAGTTGTGAAGTAGTTTAACTCAGTTAAGTGGGTTAAGCTCAGTTGTACTAGTTGTAACTGAACTTACACTAGTGAGAGATCAGTGAATTAATTATTAATTAATTCACAATCAGTGATCTCACATGAAACTGAAGATTTGCCACTGTTAACTACATGCATGTCAGATCCAGTGGAGACCCAATTGAGATAACAGGTGAAAGGGACAGTTTGACTATCAATTGTGACATTAGTGAGTGCACTCATGCAACCACACACACACTGGATGTTCCCATGAGGATTACACAACCTAGGCAAGAGGAATTCATTCATTGCAGGGATTTCCATTAGCAGGGATTGCGCAAAGGAGGCAGGCTGTCTGGAGGTAGTAAATTGACACATGCATTTGCCAATTTTTGTATGACAGTATGAGACGATTGTATATTGTACTGAGAGCTCTTGGATTAGAGTTTTGTATGAGATTGTTTCATGATCTATGATATATACATAATATATGATAGTAGGGTTTTTAGCTTTATTCTTTCCCGGTAAAACATCTGTGTTATGTGTGATTAATCTTTCTTCTTGATATTGCAATTGGAGATTGTGGTTTAAATTCCGCAAGAATATTTGTAGAAGCGATTATGTATTTAACAGTGGCATATGATTGTTAGATCAGGAGAATCCAGGCAATACATGATTTGTATTGAAATTTCTACAGTCAGCATCCTTACAACCCAGTCACCTAGCCACGTAAGCTTCCATACAACCCAGTCACCTTTCCATGTCATCATCCATACAACCACATGTCATCCGTACTCCCACGTGTCATCCTTTCATTAGGCCACTTCACGTACGAACTACCATGTGTCATCGGTACATTGTCACGTGTTGATTCCATACTAGTCCAAATCAGCCCGAAAACGCCAAAACTGAGTGACACGTGTCACCTCCTCATGCTACCATGTGTCCCTATTGACATCATCATGATGGCATGTTGATGTCAGTTGTCGTATTGCTGACGTCAACAATACAACCTATTGACTTTGACGAGTTTGACTTTTTGCTTGTTTGGGAAATTGATCAAAAAGCGATATCTTTCGCATATGGTGTCCATTTGTAGAAAAATTTATATGGTCGGAATCAATGCGACGATCCAGACGCAATGACACTAGTTTCGTTTCATTACAAGAAATTTGATTTTTAGGCCTTCTTGGATCCATTTTGGATCATACCTCCCCACTAAGACCTTTTCATCCTCCAAAAGGGTATTAACTAGTCATCAAGTGCAGGATAGGCCACCACACTTGTCCTTTGTCTTTAAACTCTTTCCTGTGCACCTATCTCATCATAATCAATTGCAAAACAACCATGACAAATGAGAACATATTGTTAACCGCTTGTACTCTTTCACATCTTACTGAAGCCACTACCATCCATGTTGAAAACATTAGCAACAATAACATAAAAAATATGATTGCAAATGAGCTAATATGTTTGAAGTGCTTGCACGACATTAGCTTATCTTGAAGCAAAGTATGATCAAATTTCCATTCTACAACCATCTCATGTACATGATTAAGATCAATTTCTTTAGTTGGCACATTTATATGTGTGTTGCTTACATAAGCTGCCTTCCTTAATCGTTCCATTGCTTGAAGAGATTGATTTGCTTTTAAGTGATGAGCATGTACAACATATTCATTGCCTTCTTTAGTTAAGTGATATTGATTATGTTCCTTGTAGAAGATTGCTTTACCATCATACAAATAAGGGCTGGCTAAGACCATTCAACATTCATTGAGTGGCACCACATCACAGTTTACCTCATCCACAAACTTTGATGAACTTGCAAACTTTAAAGTGCATTGATTTGTTATGTGCAATTTATGATTGTTTCTTATCCATTTAAGTGAGTAAGGTTTATGATGTAGCTTAGTTGTCAGTCCCAATAACTTAACCACTTCCTCTGAAATCAAGTTAGATTAAGATCCACTATCTATCAATGTATCGATCTTAGTATGTTTCATTATCACCCTTATGTGAAACAACTTACTTTTAGAACCATATCCATCACAAATTTTACCTGTCAAACCAATTGTTGTGATTTTAGTCTCATCACCTGAATCATATCCCAAGTCTATTGGCCATGTTGTTGCTGCAACTGTTTTCATCCCTTTCCTTTCTTTGAACCACTTCAGTCTCTTCTCTGGGTGCAATTGGCAGCAATGGTCATCATCGTGCCCTTCTTTCTTGCAATGCTTGCAAGATAGCTTCTCTTCCTTTCTTGTCGATGAATTTGCTTTCTTTCCATTCTCCTTCCTTTTGTCCTCTTTCCTTGAAGACGATTCCCCTTATACACCAACTCCTGTTTTCCCTGCTTCAATGTATGCTAGTTGAACAGAAACCTCATCAAGATTAGTAGGTCCAAACATAAATATAGTGTTACAAATATGTGCAGGTAAACCTCTTATATACTTCATAAGAGTTTCTTGGGTATGTAATGGAATATTTAACATTAATTCCATCTTACGAAATTCATCTATGTATTCTTGCACCGTTTTTCCTTTTCTTAGTTTAAGACTTTGCCATTCAATTAAATATTTTTTCTTATAACCCAAAAGATAAAATTGCTTTCTAAGTGCAAAAACAAAATCTTTCCTTGATGGAAATACATTACCAACTTGTTGCGTACCATTTTGCAACTTACTCTACCGCCAGATGAGTGTTGTGCCTGGAAGACAAAGTGATGCAAACTTGATTTGGTTTTCCTCATCCTTGATTTGTTGCACACTACAATAAACTTCGATATGTTTGACCCAGCTATAAAGCCTCTCAACATTGACTTCACCATCATACATGGGCAGTTCAAATTTCACATCAAGATTAAGTAAAGGTATATCATGTTTATGTTTATGGAAATGTTTTCTTGCGGTGGATTTTGAACTTGTACTTGAAGAAGAAGATGATGATGGAGAAGAAGGAGGTGAAGGATGAGTTTTAGGAGGATTCTCTCCTTCTTCACCTTTTCCTTGTTTTGAAGATTCCCCTTGGAAATGTCTCTTTTGTTCCAAGTAATCCTCATATAATACCTTTACCATCTCAGATATGGAAAATAAAGTCTTTTGCAACTCTATCTCGTTCTGAGACATTCCTTCTTCTGATGCCATATTCTCACTTTGAGAAGTCCTCTTTCTTCATCCAATCTATGGATCCTGTTCTACAAGCTCGCCTTCACCACAACTTAGTTTTTCCCTGGAAATCATGCAAACTCAAACAACCAACTGTCAACCTGCTCTGATACCACTTGATTCAGAATTGATCTTTAAAGACTTGGTTAAGTCTTAATCATGTGTTCAATTGCCAATTAGGAATTAAGGAAAGAAGAAGAACTTAATGAGATATTACAACAACCATCATAAAGAAATGAAGATCAGAATGTAAGAACAAAGAACAACAAACCATAACAACAAAGTTGTTAACGGAGTTCGACAAGATTGTCTACGTCTTTGGGCCTTTGTCTTAGTGGGTGAGGCTTTCTTATTTCTCTTCAATTCTTCAAAAGCACATCAGAAAAGTATCAAAAGGATTAAAAACTAGTATGGTTATGTTTTTCTTTGACTCAATAATCCAACACAACTGACGACACTGAAAAAGGTTGAGCATAGCTCCCAGAATCGGCTCGCAAAATTCGCTTCCTCAATGGCTTCCCTACATAAAAAATGGCTTCAAGATTCATAAAATCATCATCATTCTGCCAATCTAAACCTCTCAAATGTTGCTAAGAACCTTTGGTTTATTCATATTTTGAGTTGGTATCCTCCTCCCAACTTCCTCCCAAGATTTGGCCTCAAATCGAGCTTCAAAACCCTAAAAAATGGGCAAAATCCTCCAAAATCAGGCTAAAAATATAAAATATATATATAATATGGTTAAAAAACCCATATTTGGGAAAATATTGGGTGCATCCCCCTTTACCCAAGCTCCTGGCCATATGGAAATCACCATATTCCTTAAGGCTGGACTGGCGCGCTGACCCCCTTTTCCTTTCGTCCTAGTCATGTGGGTATGGCCCATGTGGCCATGGCCTAACACTCCATGCGCCCCCTGGTACGCAGCTCTAGACACCTGCGCTAAACCTTCGATCCATGGTCCCTGGTCGGTCGGCCTAGCCCCCGTCAGCCAGGGCTTATCCTCAAACTTTCACCATATGCAATTCAGATGAATTATTCACTGATTATGGTTAAGTCCCAATGTGTAGCCCATACAATTTGTCGGTGGTTGCGAAGAGCTTGTGCAGGTGGAGGTCGGGTGTTCAATTCCCGTGGGTAACAATTTTTTTTTGGTATAGCCAACATTAGCTAAATCTGGGGTGCCATGTGGCACCCTCTGATTGGGCCATGTGTGACCCTGTGATTGGACCGTACGATCCAGTCACCAACACAGTTAAAAATCTAGTCACCTGCCACATCACCTATCGTACAACCACGTGTCGTGCCACGTCAACAACCATACAACCCATTCACCCTGCCACGTTAGCTTCTGTACAGCCCAATCACCCTGCCACGTCAACATCTGTACATCCACATGTCGTCAGTATTTCCATGTGTCAGCCTCACATTGGGCCACGTCACATATGGACTACCATGTGTCATCCGTACAGTGCCGCGTGCCAATTTCGTACTGGTCCAACTCAGCCCGAAACGCTAAAACTAAGTGGCACGTGTCACCTCCTCGTACTGCCACATGTCCCTGCTGACATCATCATGACATCATGCTAATATCGCCTGTCGTACTGTTGACATCAACAGTACGGCCTGTTGACTTTGACCAGTTTGACTTTTTGCATGTTTGGGAAATCGATGAGAACGCAATATCTTCTGCATACGGTGTCCATTTACAGAAAACATTATATGGCTAGAATCAACACGATGAGCCAGATGCAATGGCGTGAGTTTCGTCTAATTCTAAATTTTTTTATTTTTAGGCCTTCCTGGATCCATTTTGGATCAAGAGGAGATCTACAAAAGTGTCAGAGACAACCATTGCCCATTTCTGCTGGGAATTGTCAGAATTTGCAAAATAGTGGTTTTTTAAGATCTAGGTCTAGATCTAGATTAAGCTGAAATTCCCGAAGAGAGGGAAAAAAACAGACATGGAAGTAACCCATGAAGGAATTGAATAAATTATGTGGGGATTGAAAGGGGGATGATGAAATAGGCTAAAATCCATTATTTCGGGCCACTTTTTGGGGATTTTTGAGATTTTCAGAGAAAAAGTGACCCCAAATCTCAAAATTGGAAAATTGTATTTACTCGACATTTTATATACTCATTAAGTCAAACAACTTTGGTTTAGAAAAAAAATTCCAAAAGTGCACACATTGAGAGATAGCCAGTTTTGCTAAAAATTCTTAGTCTGGAAAAAGGGGTGAAAATGACAAAGTTGTCATTTCCATAATGCTATAATTTTTTGCTCGAGCATTAGATTGAAAATATGAGAGTTGTATGGGTTCCATGTCATTATTATTATCTACATCTCATTCAAAAGTTTCTCTAGTTCCTGACATATTTTCTTCTACAGTTGACCGAAGTTGGCCTTTCAATAAAATTACACGAGTAGAGAAAATGCACAATGGGGTGAAAATTGTTTTTTCAGGAAGCCATAACTTTCAACTCAGAGATCATAATAAGGTATGAGTATAGTCGTCGGAAAGCCGATTCAGAGGGGAATAACCTAAAATTATTAAAATTTGGAGAATTGTGATATAACTCTTCATGAGTTGAGCAGAAAAAGGACTTGTAGCATTAATTAACAAATTTTCTATAATATGCATAATTCTAACAAAAATGGTTACTTGCACATGGTGCATAATTAGAAGTATAATCAGATAAATTCAAGCCTAGTATTGGATATCAGAGTAATAGAAACATGACAGAGGTTGTAGAAGTTGGTTGAGGCAATAAAGAGCTACAAGGCAAGCGATGAAAAGTGGATAAAGAACTTGAAAATAGTAGAACAAAAGGATTATTATTCAACTGCTACAGTGTGTGAATGAATTGCAAGGAACAACAACAAGGATTCTCATATAGGACATGAAGCCAACAAGTGAACAATTTCATTAATGGGCATAGAAAGGAAAATTAAGACTCTGTAGCCTTGAAGGTAGAGATGCGTAGATAACTGCAAGCTGGATGTGAAAGAGAACAAGGAGATTAGGAGGTGATGTGTGAATCATCTATATGTGCCAAGCACATGAGTGTATGGGAAGGATTTTCTAGATATGACTTAGCTACTTTTCTAAAAGTACTAAACGCGAGAAAGCCACTTTTGATAATAGAGTTCACAGTGGAAGCATGATACCAATGCAAATAACTCAAGGATAGAATAATGAAGGTCATTTCACTTGAAAATTGCCATTGAATGAAAATAGACTTCCATTGGGAATGGTCTTGAGTGGGAAAAGTATGGCTTCACCAGGAATTGCTAAATGAAGTGAAGAGAACTATTCCCAAAATTGGGAAATCTAATGGACAACTAGAAGTAATAGTAGGGATGTGGAATGATTCAAGGATGTTGTGGTAGTATAGTGACAAAATGTTGTGAGCTACCTGATTCCAAGGTGTTGGAATGATTCATAAAGGTAAAGTTTGGATATGTATGCCTAAGAGATGATGCTACAAATAGAACAAATTGGTTGGATTGCAGAATGACCAAGTGGAACTTGGTTGGAAAGTGTTCAAACCAAGGAACAATAATGCATATGAACAAAATAAGAGCACACAAGGCAACGACGATCTTAAGAAATTCAAGGACAACCAACTACATCATAAATAAATAAATGAACTGAAACAAAAATGCACTAGAGTGCATGATGCACACAAATAAGTTAGAATGCATATGCATTAGTGGGCATTCTTACAGTAAATGCTTGGTGCATATGGATGTGCATTTGTGCATATGTACACACTTGGATATGCATATGGCATGCTTATGGACTTATAATAGTCTGTTGTTATATATATGCAATAATGATGTTCTGGCAATTGAGTATGATTAATGATGGATTATGTGTTTGGGAACAATGATATATCATGGTTAAAGATGTGGATGTTTTTGCTACTTATGACTTCCATCTATGTGAAGACCCAAGAGGGTGGTAGGATTGGTGATCAAAACGATGGAGGAGGAAGCATGCGAGCTTCCAAAAATACCAACTAATCAGGTAGCAACAAGTAGGTTGATCACAACCATGTAGGTATGTATTTGGTTCCTTCTGATGCATAAATGTTGAAGGGAATTGAGGAAAGAATTCCCTTAGTTAAATTTTCAAGATTTAAATTAATATGTAATAACCGAAGGCCTAAAGTATGTAAATGTTGTATGTGCTAGAATGCATTTAGATAAAATTTTAGTTGAATATTGTGTTATGATTGGTTATGAGATCATAATGAGGTCAAGTCAAGAGACATACTTCTGATATAACAATGAATAACCATATAGTTATTCATGTGTGAGACCATGATATGGTTGGATATGCAAGGGCTATAGTGCTATGTGAGTGCTCAATGGTTTCCCCTATAGCTAATGTTTGGATGGCAACCTCTTTGCTGAAACTGAAGAGCACTTAGGAATTATGTTTCCTTGTGTTGTGTATGGGTTGAAGAAGAAGGTATCCAAATAGTTGGGTAAGTAATCAGGCAGAGTTTGAATGATGTGTTGAGGCGTTGGCCATACATTCCACCTCATCATGGTGGAATGCATGACATAGATATGTGGTATTATATAGTCAATGCAGGGATGCATTGTGTATATGTGACCATGGGTATTGGCACATCGATTGTTATTTTATTGGTAATTATTTGTTGCATTATCAAAAGCCCGTGGTGCTGAAAATGAATAATGATGGATAAATGCATTATATTTAATATAAATACTAGCCGAAGGTGATTGAATTGTTAGTTTGTTACAATTCTAAGATCACTTTTCAAGTTGTTGAAAAATGGTACAAAGGTAGAATGAAAATGTGTATGATACTTGTCGTTTGTTTGGTTGAGTGAAGGATGAGGAAAATGGCAGGTGGAGTGGTCTTCAATATGGCAATAATGTAAGCCCATAAGGAAGACTAGTCTCTACTGTTGCAAGAGACAAACATTATGAGCAGAAGCTCATGCCTGGAAATTTTATTTTTCTATACAAAACAATTTTGGAAATTGGAACTTAAAAATTATTGACAATTTGTTTGGTTGCGTGTAAATGGAGGAATTTGTAGGGAGAATGGTCTTGGATATGAAAAGGATGTAAGCCCATAAATAATACCAATGCATGCTGCTACAAGAGCCAAACATGATGAGCAAAAACCTCTTTCTTGGGAAATTTTGTTTTCCTGTATAAAACATATTTGAGAAATAAAAAATTGTTATGATATGCTAACAATTGGTTTGGATGAGTGAAGGTTGAGAAAATTGTAGGGAGAATGGTCCTGGGCATGGCATTGTTGTAAGCCATAATAAAGATGGATATCTATTGCTGCAAGAGCCAAATGAATTATGAGCAGGAAGCTCATGCTTAAGAGATTTTATTTTCCTATATAAAACAAATTTTACATTTATGATTGAAAATTGTTATGATGATATCTCATGAGGATTGTATGTGTGTAATACATATGAGATGTTGGATATTAAAGTTCGAAGTTTGGGAAGAAGAGAAGCAGAAGGAAATTGATCCAGGTGGATATCGGTGGCCACCCATCTATTCCAATTGGCTCACATGCAGTTTCCATTTTGGCAGTTATTTTCCTAGATTTTCGGGTCTTGAACTTCCAGGGTCGTTTTGAGGCCCTAAACAACGTTTTTTGGACTTGCCACAATCACACTCTAGACTAAGTGACAGTGTCACAACATAACGTGTATCCTTTGGATAAACCTTTCCAACGACCCATCGTGCGCCTAAAATAAAGATCGTATGCAAAAGTTATGACCCAAGAAGTTGATGTACCAACTTACCTCAACGGGGCCCACATGACTTTTGGCACTTCATCTCCTAGGGTTAGGTTTCTGGATGTATGGAGTTTTGGCATTCATGTTTGATGTAAAAAGGCCTTTGGAGCCTCATTGTACTCATGTTCTTGTGAATGAGCGCAACCGTCACATCTCTTCTCAGAGACAAGCCGCCACTATTCTAGGAAGCTTGTTTCAGTCTGCATTGTACAATTTCAACATATTTCTTTATTGAATAGAAGCCAAGTTTTATTGTATCTCTGTTATTGTTCTTTGTTTCTCTGTGTTAATAATATAGATCTGTATTCATTTATTCTGCTCATAAAATCCGGATAACTGGTATCAGAGCGGTCTGCTCCTTGTCGTTCTTATTGCATCTCCCTGACAAGGTTAGGGTACAAAGAGTTAGGTATCGAGCTTGTTTCTCTTGAGGACAAGAGCTCTCGCATGCCCAAGCGACCTTCCACGGTGACATAAAAGAAAGACGACAAGATAATAGATCCTTTCAAACCATGCAAAAGAGGAACAAGATGATGAAATTTTTTGTGAAAATCCTTCGATGACTACCAACATGCGATGCATCTTCCTCAAGTGGAAACATCGCCCCCCTTCAAGGTACATATCAACTTTTTTATTCCTATATTTTAAGGTTAGATAGATGCAGATGTTGTAAACAAATGGTTGAATCTGCTAGAAAGGTATTTTTCTGTCCATAACTTTTTAAATAGAGAAAATATTACATTCACGCTCCTCAAAGTCATCTCCCATGTCAAATATTGGTGCGAGACTTTCTGTGAGCAAAAGGAAATAAAGGAACCCTCATTATTTACAGTCACACTCACCTAGGAGTTCATCAGGGATGTTATTAAGGAACAATACTACTGTTGAGGAAAAGGTATGGGGAACCTTACTCAAGCATTTTCAGATCTTGTTGGGCTAAGGAAAGATAGTTGGGAATGTTACCTGGGGTTTATAGCCTTAAAATAATAAAAAAAAACAATCACTTAATCCACAGGTATTAAATACAAGGGATTAAGGCTCGTTATATATATATATGCAAAAGAAATAAAATAAACAAGAAATTACATAATTGTGTACATGGATAAGAGACAAGGATAAAAGCAAAATCTGAACCAAATCATCAAAATACACATGTGAGACTGAAATAAAAAATCAGATTATTATATTGATTTCTTTCTGAGATACAAAGTTGAATTCTCTTTACAAACCCCTTCGAGGACATGGACCAAAGTCATATTTAGAAGCCTCCGATGGGCACCATATAAAAAGACTCTGACAACAAAAGAAAATTGAAGCTAAAGATCTGGATTAGCTTGCCACAAAATGTTGTCACTTGATTATGCAAAATATTCTTTATCAGTCATGAAAATTAATCCATAAACAAACAAGAACACATAGACTACCAAAGATAAATCATACACATTTAAAGACAAGCTACTGGAAAATATGATTCACTTTTGAATCTTGTTGCCTTCAATAAGACCCTGATGTCATCAATATGGTTAAGCCTTCAAGTAAACTCAGAATGAATGAAGAATGGAAGTATCTCACAAGTACAAAGAAAAACTTTATAGCAGAAGTTCTCCTTATATTCTCTCTCGCTCCTTGTCTCTTCATTTGATTGAGCTTTTATTCTTTCTCAATAAGTTATGGTAGTTTAACTACCTTACTTTTGTTAAGATTAATCAACTTAACTAATTTGTTGAGACAAATAATTAATAATATATAAATAAGGGTCTATTAAATAATAACTAAATAGGTGGGACTCCTTGTCACTTCAATTTTCATTTCTTTAATAATCATCAAAACATGAAGTATAATACCCCAAATATTTATTCAAATATCCGCCTTGTAACTCCCATCCTCGTATTAATAATCAAATATTTTAATATCAACAAAATAGAACATCACTATATCCAAAAATAACATTATATCCATGCTGTCCAAAATTCTGTCTAAATATGTATTTGTTGTCCAAAATACTGTCATATCAAATAAAAAGATTTTCCTCAAAATAAAATAGCATTAATAGAATTAAAAACCATATTTGCCATGAGAGACATTTTGCCTCTTTCCACTGCTACTTTCTCTTGATCCCTTTTCTGATTTATCATGTGCAACAACCTTCAACTGATGGGAACCTTGTGGGTGGATTGCATTTATGACACGACCACAATCATCTTTGAGGTGGAGATGAGAGGATATTTATTCAAGGGAGTCTTTAGAAGACTTGGAGGGATTAGCCACCTCTTTTCCTTTATCTAATTTTGGCTCAGGGATGGCAGATTTTAATCTTTTGCTTGCATGAGAGGATTGTAACTGGAGAGACAACACGATTAGCTTGGGAATTTGGGTTGATTGGCAGTGGAGGAGTGGGTAATGAAAATGACACAGTAGGCCAACTATGGTCATGAGCTACAGGATGGTGAACGATTTCTTGCCAACCATCATTGGTAGGTGGTTCTGGCTACATAGACACATGAGGGGGAACATGAATACCCAAAAAAATTTGACGTGCTTGGAAAGGAGGCCTCTCAAGTATAGGTTGTATAATTCCTTGGCCAACTAGATTAAAAAACCTAGCTTGCAAAAGTTGATTTAGTTCTTGTGGATCATCGTCAAGCTGTATTGAAAATCGTGGCATTCTATGGTCTCTTTGCCAATTATTTCCTCTACCTCTATTTGAACCTCTTCCATTGCTGCCTTTGCTAAAGAAACTCATCCTGAAGCAATATTCTAATCATGTTAAGAAAAACTCTTAACAATCCATGCATCAACAACCAACCTAAATAAAATAAAAAAGTTGGCTCTATCATTCACAACAAAAGCACATGCAATCCATCAATCCATCATACTTTTAAACTCAATGATCAATTTGCATTTGAACAGGGAGTGATAGGGCTACTGGGAATATGGGGGGTTTTGTAATGAGCAAAAAATGGTATCATGGACGGGAACCAACCAACGAATACTATTCAAGCAAATGTAGAGGTAACTTCTTTACAAAAAAAATGTATCCATATCCAAACTTTCGACACCAATCATCATCTAGTCCCTTTCTTTTCCTTTCAATCCTTTCCTTTCCCTTTTTTTTTTTTAAATGAAATTCATAATAACAGAACAAGGGATGTTTTAAATGTATTTGGGAAGGAGGTGGGCATATAATGAGCATAAAGTGAGATAATGGACGGGAATGGGACGATTATTGTTCTATTACATGAAATAATATTTATTGAAAAACCGGCATTGCCATATTTTGCCAAAAACCTTTCTCTATTAACAATTCAAATCCCAGACATAACAATTTTTTATAGTGTTCAATATAAAACCCCATGAAAATTCCAGGACTATCAAACTTTACAATTTTCATTTCCCCTTTTTTCCTTTTCCATTAGAAGAACATTTATAAGGGATTGTTAACAAAGTCAATTTAGAACAATTATAACCAGATTACCTCAATTCAACATGAGAGGCTGAGAAAAAAACCATAAAACCATCGACCAAAATTTATATCACAACCCCAATACTTGCTACATAAATAGACTGGGTGTGAAACCTCAATGCGAAACTGGTGGTCATCATTTTTTTTCAAAATCATATAACTTCAAAATTGACCAAACCCCTATAGATAAATAACAAACGAGCCAAAAATTCATGGATACAACTAATCCTTCCCATTGTCGGGTCATCACCATAACAAACATCAAGACCAGAGTTCGAATTTACTAACTTCCATATATCATATTAAAAACCGAGGTTTGGGAAAACATAAGGAAAAAATATTAATAAGGGGTTTGCAAAACAAAGCAACCATTTCTTCCCATAACGAACTTTCCACAAACCTCCCATGGTGTCCGCAAGGCAAATATGCAGGTCTCATGTATATTCACAAACAATGAAATGATAATTCGAAAAAGTTGCAAGTCTTCCAAGGACTGGGTAGAGGGTATGGCATTACGCAGTAATCACAAAAACCAGTGGTTCTCTTTATTTCACAAAGAAAACCCTTTGAAATTTAATCACAAGAAATGAGTGAAACTGAATGTATTCGCCATAATAATTTTCCAACATCATACCATAATAAACATCATTCATTCCGGGCACAACACAACCAAACACTTCAAACAGAATGGAATGCCAAACATCATTTCCAGCTTGAAACGTTTAAATGCCAACAGGAAGAAACCCCATTTAAATGTAATTTTCACAGCCATAATACCCACATACATCCATCTTAATCTTCGTAAAGCAAACAGACTCTGTAAGCAAATCTAAGAGCCAACATCATGATTTTATTCGGAGTAGAGCTACAATTCATGAATGGATAGGTAAGAGCCAACATACCTGTAAGGAGAATGCCAAAAAGACAACGAGCACCACTATTCTTTCAAAGGCTGAGCAAAACAGAGGCAACACTAGCCAAAGAAACCAACACAAGCACAAACAAAGTGAAGGTGGTGACCTCGAGGTAGGGTAAGAACGATGTGCAGTAATTGCACATTGGTTCCCACATTAATTTCCACCCACCACAAACAAGTATGGAGCACACCCAATCTTGGACCATACATTTTTCCATAAAACACATAGTTAACCATGTGTGCCAAAAAACACATCAACTGTAATTCGAAATCGAATTGCCCCCCTCTGTTGGACAACTGAGAGGGGGGGTGAATCAGTTGTCATCGTGCTTAAACAATTATGCTTCTTTTAAAATATTTACAAGGCACTCAATGATGATCACAATAATGCAAGGAAATGAACAATGGCACATTCAACATCAGTCACATATATGAGAAACACAGAAACAGAAATTTCCCAAGGAAACCCATACAGGGTAAAAACCTCTTCTTCTTTATATGATAAGCATTATTTACATTCTTTACATTATCATACATTTGAGCACCAACTCATTGTGAGGCCACAACCTCTGTTTTGCAAGCTACAACTTGTTGAGAGCACCAACTCTTTGTTTTTCTCTAGCACCCACTAGAAGGAAGCACCAACTCCCTGGTTTCTCTAGCACCAACTAGAAGGAAGCACCAACTCCCTGGTTTCTCTAGCGCCAACTAGAAGGAAGCACCAACTCCCTGTGTTCAAGCCCCCACTTGAACCTCTGAGGACACCAGTCTTCCCTAGCACCTCCCAACCTCTCTGGATTATGAATATGAAATACTGAAACCTATTACAGTGATATAGTGTTCAATAACACCTTACCAGTCTCATCGCTGTTCTGCAAGATTTTGCTACTCAGACTTCCTCGCTGTCTTCCAGCATGCATCCGCTGCCCATTTTGTTCTTCTGCTTTTATGCTCTGTGCGCCATGTCCATTAGCTGCACAGTTCTCCTTCTGTTCTTTTCAGCTGCTGCACTCTGATCCTTCTTCATACACGAATCACCTTCAACAACATCCACAACAATCGCAGTGACAACAACAACCACATCTCTTCCCTGTACTGTGTATTTATAGCTTTTGTGCACCTTGTGCATGCAATGCGTGCAATACCTTTGCATACTCACACCGCGTCGATATCCTTCACAACTCGAGTGCTCTGTCTGATCATCATTGTGACTCTTCAGCTTCTCTGGCCGTTTTTCCACTCGTTCAACATCACTATATGTTATGCTGAGATTCTACAGCCTCTCTAGCAGTTGTGACTCTTCGTCTTCTCTATGACAGTCGAGCTCACCTTCTCTGTTCCAGTAACAAGCTTCAATGCTCATCTAGCTGTCAATCACCTCCATGAGCATCTTCATCCCTCTTGAAGATTCCTAGAGACTCTTCATCTCCTCTGTGACTCACCCCGAAGTGTCTTCGAGTCCTCTGGCAGACACCATCAATGGTTCTGGCAGTTACATTCTGACGTGCAACAATAGCCCTCTGATCTCCTTCAGTTTCATCTGCACCGTTGGATTAGTTGTGATTTATGCGTTTTTCACTTTCACAATTCGGAGATTATGCGATGAGGCATCTTGACTCTTCATGTTACGAGCTTCGAAAAGGAGCTTGGCTGCTCTAGCTCCCTCCTCTACGTGACCACAGGCGGTGACCAATGGTTATAGCGATATTTCACCTTTTTGGTATTTCGGCATTCGTATGATCCCGTGTTTTGACACTCCCAGACGCGATCCCCGAAATTCCAAGGCGGAGCTTACCTGCACTAGGTCCTTCCTCCATGTGACCACACGCGGTGACCACAGGCTGCGCTATAAGGCGCTGCGAACTTATGGTCTTCATCGACCCTGATCAACGGTCCACAATCTCGATGAATCAATGGTCCAGATATTTTCGTGATCTCACATCTCGCTGTTCCTTAGATGGAGGCTCTCGTCACTCCAAGTCGCGATAGACGAAGCTCCGAGATGGAGCTTAGATCAACGATCTAGAACTTTTGGTGATCTAACGGTTCAGATCTTATCGTGAGTTCGCTTCTCGCGATTCCTGTGATGGAGGTTCTTGTCACTCCAAGTCGCGATACACGAAGCTCCAAGATGGAGCTTAGATCAACGGTCCAGAACACACCTAGATCTGACGGCTGCGATTAAATCACGATTTCGTATATCGCGATTTCAATGGTCATATTTCTTGCCTCTCCAAGTCGCAAGTCGCAAAACTCCAAAATGGAGTCTCGGATCAACAGTCCCGATCAACACTTGATCTGACAGTCATCAGGAATTGTAAATGGGATCCAACGATCAGAAATGCTACTTCTCCTCCCAAGCTTACTTTGTTCCGCTTACTCTGATATTGCCATCACTGATCTTTGTCATCGCTGATCTTTGCCATCACTGATCTTTGTCATCACTGATCTTTGCCATCGCTGTTCTTGCCATCAATGACAAGCTTACTCCCAACTGTAAACCTTCCAACTATCTCCCCCTTTGGCATTGATGGCAACAAAGGCAACCCTGTTCTTTTCTCCCCCTTTGACATCAATGTCAAAGAAAACATGCTCCCCCTAAGCTGTTGCATTAATTTTAGGAGGTATAAGATATGCAACCAATACAGGACTCCCCCTAACAGGATGGACTCTCTTAGATGTGAGACATGATGACACCCAACTTCTGTCTGAGATATTCAAATGGTGTCTTTGCTAGAGGTTTAGTAAAGATGACTGTAATTTGTTCTGTAGTGGGAATGTAATTGACCTGAAAAACCTGATTGGTGACCTTCTCTCTCAGAAAATGATATTTTATGGGAATATGCTTGGTCTTGGAGTGGAATACAGGATTTTTAGACACACTGATGGCACTAGTGTTATCACAATGAATTGGGATCGGTGCAGTGTATTTTACCTCTAAATCTGCAAGTGTCTAAATCATCCATAATACCTGAGTGCAACAGGTAGCAGCAGCAATGTACTCTGCCTCTATGGTTGATAAAGAAATGGAACCTTGCTTTTTACTAATCCAGGCTACTAAGGAGTCACCGAGGAAGAATGCTCCTCCACTGGTGTTTTTTCTCTCATCAACATAGTTTGCCCAATCTGCATCTGAATAAGCGGTCAGCTGAAGATTTTGATTTCTGGGATACCATAGACCATAAGTCATTATTTCTTTCAAATACCTGAATATCCTTTTGACAAATTGCAAATGACTCTGTTTAGGTGCAACCTGATATCTTCCTACCATTCCTACAACATGCATTATGTCTAGGCGAGATCCTGTGATGTACAACAGGCTTCCTATCATTGATCGATATGAGCTTTGATCAACATTAGGTGAATCATCATCCTTGCTTAATTTACATCCAGTCACCATAGGTGTACCCACAGATTTAGAATCTTCCATCTAAAACCTTTTCAGCATTTCTCTTAGATATTTTTCTTGAGAAATGAACATCCCTTCAGGCCTTTGAGTAATTTGCAGACCAAGAAAAAATGACAATTCTCCTATCATAGACATTTCAAATTTAGACTCCATGGAAGAAGCAAACCATTGTACTAATGAATCCTTATTACATCCAAAGATGATGTCATCTACATAGACCAGTACGATGAGCAAATTATTATCCTTTGTTTTAATATACAGATTGTTGTCAGTTGTTCCTCTCTTGAACCCTTTGTCTTTGAGATACATATCCAGTTTGTGATACTAGGCTCGAGGGGCCTGTTTTAAACCATATAAAGCTTTCTTCAGCTTGCATACTAAGTTAGGGTTACCAGAGAGTTTGAAACCATCTGGTTGTTTCATATAGACTTCTTCACTTAAATCTCCATTTAGAAAGTCTGACTTGACATCCATTTGGTATACTTTAAACCTTTTATGACAAGCATAGGCAAGAAACATTCTGATAGCTTCTAATCTTGCTACGGGCACAAATGTTTCACCAAAATCTAGTCCTTCTATCTGAGCATAGCCTTTACAGAGTAACCTTGCTTTGTTTCTGATAACTTATCCTTGCTCATTCAACTTATTCTTAAAGATCCATTTGGAGCCAATGACGTTTTTGCTTTTAGGTCTTTGAACCATCTCCCACGTATTGTTTTTCTCAATCTGATCAAGTTCATCATTCATTGCTTTAACCTAGTGATCATCTTTGCCGGCTTCATTGAAATTCTTAGGTTCCAGCATGGATATGAGAGCTATATGAGATTGTTCGGTGGTTTTGATTAGCTTTCTCCTGGTTTGTACACCTTTGTCTTTTTCTCCAATTATCTGACTTGCAGGATGATTCTTTTGAATGATTCTGGAGGAGGAATTTGTAGTTGACTGCTGATTTGAGTCTTTCTGAGTGTCTGAGTCTTCATCTGATTCAGAGTCTTTGTTTTCTGATTCTTGGACCTGTTCATCTTCATCTTTAGCTGTGTCTTCTGTAGAAGACTCCTTACTGTATACCTCTCTTGCTGGGATTCCTTCATCAATTTTTACATCAATACAATCAACCATTTTATGCAACCTCTTATTATAGCATCTATATCCTTTAATGTTTGTAGCATACCCTAAGAAGATACCTTCATCAACCCTGTCATCATATTTGCCGAGGTTCTCATCATTATTCTTTATGTAGCATTTACTCCCAAAGACTCTGAAGTGTTTGATTGAGGCAGGTCTTCCAAACCATAATTCATAAGGTGTCTTGTCACTTTGTGGTCTGAGGTGGGCTTTGTTAAGCACATGGACTACTGTGTGTATTGCTTCTACCCAGTAGGTTTGACCAATGTTCTTCTCATTCATCATTGACCTGACCATTTCCTGCACTGTTTTGTTTTGCCTCTCAACAACTCCATTTTGTTGTGGAGTTCTTGGGATTATGTATTCTCTCTTGATCCCATGTTCATCGCATAATTCCTTGAAGTCTCTTGACATAAACTCTCCTCCCTGATCTGATCTTACTGCCTTTAATCTCTTGCCTGTTTGAGTCTCTGTTAAAGCCTTAAATATTTTAAACTTCTAAAATGCTTCATCTTTTTCTTTGAGAAAGGCAACCCAAGTAAGTCTAGAGTAATCATCGATAATCAACATGAAGTAGTTTTCTTTCCCTATGCCTTCCTGTCTTGATGGTCCACATAAATCCATATGAACTAGTTGGAGCGGTTTCTCTGTTGAAGTAAAGCTCTTGGACTTAAACTGTGTCTTGTTTTGCTTCCCTACTTGACAGGGTTTACACATTGAATCTTGGGGCTTTGATATTCTCGGAAGATCTTTTTTTGCCTCGAGGTTTTTGAGTTTGATTAAGTGGTCAAAGTTTAGATGTCCAAGTCTCCTATGCCATAACCAGCTTTAATCATGTTTGTTTAGATGACATTCTTCTCTATTTTCTTTCAGCGCATATACATTATTTTCTGTCCTTATGCCTTTGGCCACTAGTCTTGAGTTTACAGACTTTATCTTGCAGTCCTTAGACGTGAACAACACTTCTCATCCTCTGTCACACATTTGACTTACACTGAGCAGATTATGTTTCAACCCATCCACAAGTAGAACATCTTGGGCTTTTCCTTTTCCATTACTTAAGCTCACCATCCCTTTACCCTTTATTTTCCCTAGAGCATCATTTCCAAAGGTTACGTTTCCTGATTTGATTTCACATAGAGATAGAAACTTGCCTTTGTCTCCCGTCATGTGTTTGGAGCATCCATTGTCTATATACCAAGGGTTTGTTTTTCTTTGAGTGGACAACACTAATCCACACTTGTCACTTTCCTTCTTCTTCCAAAACTTGACATTTTCAGCTGGAGATTTCGAATCTAGTTCATATTCCCTTAAACAACAGTCAATAGATTTGTGTCCATAGTTATGACAGATGTAGCATTCAATCTCATTGTTCAACAGGTCAAACTTATTGGTGCAGTGTTGTCTACTCATTGACTGTTGATTATTTCTTGACCTCTTTAGTTGCATGTCCCTGGACTTAATTTGGTAGTTGGCAATCAGTGAGGGTTTGTTACTTGGCTGCATCATTCTTTGTTGTGGCAAGTATTTATTCCTTTGAAATCTTAATTGCTCATGTCTAAGTCTTAAGGAACAATTTATAGCTTTGTGACCAAAGTTAGCACAGTAGAAACAATAGCCATAGAAGAATTCTTTGTACCTGGAAAATGGTTGTCTTCTTTGAGCAAATCGATTTCTTCCAGACTGATGACGTCGTTCACCAGTGAGCACATTACTTCTTTGTTCTACAGATTCAGATCTGGCATTGTTTTCCTTACTCGACCTAGGCGGCTGATTGTCTTCCTTTGTTTCTGCAGGATTATTATTGTCATTAGTTGTACTTTTGACAAACTTGATGGTTTCTTCATTTCCTGGCTTACCACTGCTTGATCCCTCTTCATACCCCAAGCCGGTTTTCATCTTTGGATTCCTTTGCTGATTCAGAATGGTGGCCAATCCTTCTGAGGCTTTGATACTTGACAGATTCTGATTATACAAGGCTTGAAACTTCTCCATTTCTTTCCTCGTTTTCACTACTTCTTGTTCTAATGCTTCACATCTTGCCTTCTTTTCTGATAGCTGTTGTTTCAGAATATCTTCGATTTTCTTTGCCTCTTCCAATTCTACTTTTAGTAGGACAAGGTCTTCATCAAGTTATTTACTGTCTTTCTCGAGCTGTATCAACAATTGTCTTTGCTTTCTGTTCTTGATTCTTAGTCTGTCAATCTCTTCCAATGCACTGATCAATTCTCCTTCCATGTCAACCACAACTTCTTCTTCATCACTTCCTGTGCTTTTATTATCATAATCCTCTTTGGCCATAAGTATGAATTCATTTAGTTTATATTCAATAGAGGAGTCATTTTCTTCATCATCTGAAGGATCATCATAATTGTTTACGCACAAACTTTTCTTCTTAAAGTTTTTCTCTTTAAAGAAATTTATGTGTTTGTACTTCTCCTCATCATCACATGTCTGATCCTTTCCTTTGTGGGGACTTTTATTTGCAAAATGAACTATCCTACCATAGTTGAAACATTTGAAAGGCAATTTACCTTTGTATTTGCCTGATCCCTTCTTCAGTCTCTTCACAAATTTTGCTTCAATTTCATCGGGCTCAGAATCCTCATTCTTGTCTGCTTTAAATGATGCTTCTCTGGAGGTAGGTTTATCTTTAACTATTCTCATTTCATATGCAGTCAATGTTCCTAGCAGTTGATCAAACCCAAAGGTTTTTAGATCATTGAGTTCTTCTATAGCAGAGACCTTCATGTTGAACCTATCTGGGAGAGATCTCAAGATTTTCTGAACTAAAGAAGGTTCATCAATTGTTTCACCAAGTGCCTTCATTGCATTTACCATTTCTTCTACTCTTAGAAAGTATTTTCCAACAATTTCATCTTCCTTCATCTTCAACTGTTCAAACTGTATTCTGTAGGTTTGAAGCTTTGCATCCTTTACTTTC
>JASDQU010736368.1:219115-236448 GCA_032191745.1 Picea mariana | reverse complement strand
ATCTTCAACTGTTCAAACTGTATTCTGTAGGTTTGAAGCTTTGCATCCTTTACTTTCTCATTACCCTCATAGCTGCTAATGAGTTTGTCCCACATTTCTTTGGCAGTTCCTAGGTGCACAACTTTTATGAATTCTGCTTCTGCAAGCCCACTCAAGATAGCATTCATAGCCTTAGCGTTGAAGCTAAATTCTAGTTTGTCATCCTTATTAGCTAGCACAACTGGCTTTACATAACTAGTATCTACCACATCCCATACATCTGCACCTAACGACATTATGTAGGTTCTCATTTTAACTTTCCAGAAGGCAAAGTTTGTTCCATTGAACAGAGGGGCCTTATTGGTTGAATTTCCTTCATGGCTTGACATGTTTAAACTCTAGGATCTACCGTTAGATAAAAGGGGTTGGCTCTGATACCAATTGTTGGACAACTGAGAGGGGGGGTGAATCAGTTGTCACTGTGCTTAAACAATTATGCTTCTTTTAAAATATTTACAAGGCACTCAATGATGATCACAATAATGCAGGGAAATGAACAATGGCACATTCAGCATCAGTCACATATATGAGAAACACAGAGACAAAAATTTCCCAAGGAAACCCATACAGGGTAAAAACCTCTTCTTCTTTATATGATAAGTATTATTTACATTCTTTACATTATCATACATTTGAGCACCAACTCATTGTGAGGCTACAACCTCTGTTTTGCAAGCTGCAACTTGCTGAGAGCACCAACTCTTTGTTTTTCTCTAGCACCCACTAGAAGGAAGCACCAACTCCCTGGTTTCTCTAGCACCAACTAGAAGGAAGCACCAACTCTCTGGTTTCTCTAGCACCAACTAGAAGGAAGCACCAACTCCCTATGTTCAAGCCCCCACTTGAAACTCTGAGGACACCAATCCTCCCTAGCACCTCCCAACCTCCTTGGATTATGAATATGAAATACTGAAACCTATTACAGTGATATAGTGTTCAATAACACCTTACCAGTCTCATCACTGTTTTGCAAGATTTTGCTACTCAGACTTCCTCGCTGTCTTCCAGTATGCATCCGCTGCCCATTCTGTTCTTCTACTTTTATGCTCTGTGCGCCATGTCCATTAGCTTCACAGTTCTCCTTCTGTTCTTTTCAGCTGCTGCACTCTGATCCTTCTTCATACATGAATCACCTTCAACAACATCCACAACAATCCCAATGACAACAACAACCGCATATCTTCCTTGTACTGTGTATTTATAGCTTTTGTGCACCTTGTGCATGCAATGCGCACAATACCTTTGCATACTCACACCGCGCTGATATCCTTCACAACTTGAGTGCTCTATCTGATCATCATCGTGACTCTTCAGCTTCTCTGGCTGTTTTTCCACTCGTTCAACATCACTATATGTTATGCTGAGATTCCACAGCCTCTCTGGCAGTTGTGACTCTTTGTCTTCTCTGTGACAGTCGAGCTCACCTTGTCTGTTTCAGTAACAAGCTTCAATGCTCATCCAGCTATCAATCACCTCCATGAGCATCTTCATCCCTCTTGAAGATTCCCATAGACTCTTCATCTCTTCTGTCACTCACCCCGAAGTGTCTTCGAGTCCTCTGGAAGACACCATCAGTGGTTTTGGCAGTTACACTGTGACGTGAAACAGTAGCCCTCCAATATCCTTCAGTTTCATCTGCACCATTGGATTAACTATGATTTATGCATTTCACACTTACGCAATTCTGAGATTCTGCGATGAGACATCTTGACTCTTCATGTTGCGAGCTCCGAAAAGGAGCTTGGCTGCTCTAGCTCCCTCCTCTACGTGACCACAGGCGGTGACCACTGGTTATAACAATATTTCACCTTTTCGGTATTTCGGCATTCGTATGATCCTGTGTTTTGACACTCCCTGACACGATCCCCAAAATTTTGAGGCAGAGCTTATCTGCACTAGGTCCTTCCTCCACGTGACCACACGCGGTGACCACAGGCTGCGCTATAAGGCACTGCGAACTTATGGTCTTCATCGACCCTGATCAACGGTCCACAATCTCGATGAATCAACAGTCCAAATCTTTTCACAATCTCGCATCTCGCTATTCCTTAGATGGAGGCTCTCATCACTCCAAGTCGCGATAGGTGAAGCTCCGAGATGGAGCTTAGATCAACGGTCCAGAACTCTTGGTGATCCGACGGTCTAGATCTTATCGTGAGTTCGCTTCTCGCGATTCCTGTGATGGAGGTTCTCGTCACTCCAAGTCGCGATACGCGAAGCTCCGAGATGGAGCTTAGATCAACGGTCCATAACACGCCTAGATCTGACGGCTGCGATTAAATCGCGATTTCAATGGTCATATTTCTTGCCTCTCCAAGTTGCGAGTCACGAAACTCCGAAATGGAGTCTCGGATCTCCCGATCAACACTTGATTTGACGATCATCGAGAATTGTAAATGGGATTCAACGATCAGAAATGCTACTTCTCCTCCCGAGATTACTTTGTTCCGCTTACTCTGATCTTGCCATCACTGATCTTTGTCATCGCTGATCTTTGCCATCGCTGATCTTTGTCATCGCTGATCTTTGCCATTGCTATTCTTGCCATCAATGACAAGCTTACTCCCAATTGTAAACCTTCCAACACCCTCCACATTAATCTCATAAGTACTATATATATGTTCAACCCTTAGAACCAAAACATGTTCCACATTTCTTACTAATGGAGGGTTGCCATTCCATTAAACATATCAATTGTCCACAACATATATCAAGTATACCATAAGTGCAATACACCATAACTATATGCCAAAATATATGTGTAGCAATAATGAACCAAGATGCTTATCAAAACAAACGTTTTCCTCCTCGTTTTCTTTTCAAATCAAATTGCAAACACACTCATCATTCATCCATTTCACATGGAAGCCGACTTGAATTTATGGGTTTATTCTCAAACTATAGAATCATTTTTGAAAGGTAGTCATGAGCGCAAAAATGAGAGAAGTGATCTTTCATCATTATTCACATAAGGGGGTCCCACCTATTTAGTATATTATTAGATATATATATATATATATATATATATATATATATATATATATATATATATATATATATAAGGCATTGCAACCCATTTGGAGGCAGGGATTCCATGTTGCGCTTTTGGGCGTCAATAACTACATTGTTGGAAGTTATGATGACCTGTATACAAGATGGACCACACTGTGGCAGGAAAGAGACCAAATAGTGCCAGAGTTCACAAATATCTTCCATACCTTGTGCACCAAGGAGGGCATCAAATATTCTGAGCGACATCTGGTGCTCAATTATCGCGACGGTCTGCATAGATACATCCAGACATAAATGGAGTTTTTGGACATCTTTTCCTTGGGCGCAACCTATCGATATGCTATCAAAATCGAGCAAAAACTTAAACAAAATACGTGGCAGTTTGGGTCTTGGAACCCCTCACAGTAATAGTACGGAAAGGGGAGCCCCAACCCGTAAAACAAAGGGAAAAGCAAAGATGGACAGCCTTAGGACAACCAATATAAGCCATAAACAAATAAGGACAATGGAAAGACGAAGAAAGACACCGAGAAGTGGTGCGACTTCCATAAGAACCCCTGGCATAACACTGTTGATTGCCGCTCAAAGAAGTCATTGGTGGTTGAGGTGAAAGACTCTGAATTAGATGTGGGTTCCAAATTTGAGTTAGAACTAGAAAAGGGGAGACAAATTATTGATGCAAAACCCAATGCCACTGTTGCTACTAAGCCCGGTGAACTTGATGATCCAGAGGAAGGCGAGCGCCTCTTTCATTCACAAATGTGGGTGAAGGGTACTCTGTTTCACTTCATCATTGATAGTGGTAGCCAAAAGAATCTCATCTCAGCGGAGGCCGTCAAGCAGTTGGCCTTGCGGACAACGCCACACCCACAACCATACACCATCGGATGGCTTTGCCAAGGAAGTGATCTTCGCGTCAGGAAATAGTGTCGCCTATCCTACAACATCAATCCCTTCAAAGATGAGGTATTGTGTGATGTCAATCCCCTTGAAGTTTGTGATGTTCTTTTGGGACGACCTTATTTATGGAAACGTCATGATGTATATGGGTCTAGGCTTCACAGTGTTATTATTACTTTGGACAAGAAATTGTATAGGATACCTGAGGTAGTCCCACCTACTTCCATTTCATTGATCTCTGCCAAGCAATGCAGGAAGTTCATCTCTCAAACCAGGAAGTTTGTCTTCTTCGTGATTCTCTCTCAAAGTGAGCGAAAGGTTGCAACCACATCCATGGCCTCCACGATTGATCTCTCCACGCAGCAGAAGCAAGTGGATAAGGTCGTGGAAGAATACAAAGACATCTTCTACTCACCCACTAGGGTACCTCTGCACTGTCAGGTCAATCATTCAATCAAGCCAACCCTCGATGCATCGCTACCCAATGGGTCAGTCTATCACCATTCTTTGTTAGAAAGTGAGGAGATCAACTGTTAGATCCAAGAACTGCTCCAAAAAAGACACATCCGACCCAACACATCACCATGTGGAAGCCCAATTGTACTTATGTAGAAGAAAGATGAGACCTGACAACTCTGCATCGATTACCGGGCCCTAAATAAAATCATAGTCAGGAACTGGTACCCGATTCCCCAAATCAATGATATCCTTGAACAATTCAAGGGGCCAAATACTATAGTATGATTGATATGAAGTTTGTCTACCATTAGGTCCCAATAGAGCAGACAAATGTATGGAAAACTGCTTTCAAGTCCAAATAAGGTCCCTTTGAATGGTTGGTCATGCCCTTTGGTTTGAAAACTGCCCCAATGATTTTCATGAAGATGATGGACGATATATTGCAGCATTTCACAAATTCTTTTGTTGTGGTGTATCTAGATGACATCCTCATCTACAATAAGAATTGGGTGGAACACTTGCAACATATTCAAGAGGTTTTGCACACTCATTGACAACACAAGCTATATGCAAATTTGGAAAAATGCTCCTTCGGCATGGACATGGTCCAATACCTAGGCTACATTGTTGATGAGCATGGGGTGCATGTGGATCCAACCAAGATCCAGGTCATTTGTGACTGGCCAACCCCAACCACACTCATTGAGCTTCAAAGAATTTTAGGCCTTGCCAATTTCTATTGTAGGTTCGAGTTGGGATTCTCTCATATTGCATGGGGCCTCAACCAAGTAACTAGAGGCGGTGGTAAGGAAAAGTTTGTGTGCGGTCTGTGACAACGACAACCATTCGATGATTTGAAGCAATACTTATGCTCAACCCCAATTCCATCATTACCTGACCTGCAACATCCCTTTGAGATTGAGACAGATGCTTCAAACTATGATGTGGGTATATTTCTCACTCAGCATGAACACCCCGTGACCTTTCATAGTGAGACACTATCATATGTCATTTGTAAGTACCCTACTTACAAAAAAAAATGTAGTACATTGTGCAAGCTTGCCGCCAGTGGATGCATTACATTCTCGAGAAGGATACAATCATCCACATCGATCATAAGCCACTGTAGTTCATGCATACACAAGGAAAATTGTAGAATGAATGCCATAAGAAGTGGTCCACATAATTGCAACAGTTCCATATCGACATCAAGTATAAGATAGGAAGCATCAACCATGTCATTGATTACCTCGGCTGCCCTCGAGTTGTAGCACTCACCACAGTGATAAAATCCTGCGGCCACGAGACCTCTAGACGGCCCCAACTCTATGAGAGAGATCTCGACTTCGTCGTCACCTACCAGATGTTGGGCACAAACACAACTGCCACTGATTTCCATCTTCAGGATAGGTTGTTGTGCCATTTGTTCCATCTCTGCATTCCATCAAGCAAGTGGGCGGAGTTGATTTGGGAAGCCCACTACAGTCGGGTGGTAAGACACTTTGACGTAGAAAATAAAGTGGCAGTGTTGCAACAACATTTCTATTAGTTGAAACTTTGATAGGATGTCAGCAAGTATATCAGGTCATGCACTGCCTGCGCCATTGCCAAACCGACCATTAAGAAACAAGGCATGTACACCCCTATTCCTACTCCTGAAAGGCCCCAAGAATCCATCTTGATGGACTACATGTTGGGCCTTCCATCAACCAAGCAGGGAAATGGCTGTGTTTTTGTCGTGGCTGATCGTTTTTCTAAAATGGCGATTCTGGTCACCTGCAAGAAGAGCATCACAATAGAGGCTACTGTCAAGCCCTTCTTCGAATGAGTGTGGGTATATTTTGGGATACCAAAAACATCTTCTCAGATTGGGACAGTTGGTTCCTCGACACATTTTGGTCAAGCCTCTAGTCACTGCTGGACACCAATCTCACCAAATCCATTGCCTTCCACCCCCAGACGGATGGCCAAACCGAGGTCATCAACTGGATGATCATGCATATCTTACACAAGTGCAATTCCAAGTATCCCCACACATGGGATGAGAGTCTTCTCTATGTTCAACACAGCTACAATGGAGCCATACATAGCTCAACCGACCACAACCCCTTTAAGGTGGGGTTGAGATTTCAACCATTAGGTCCCATGGATGTTGCACTACCCCTTGCGGCCACCCATGTAGACTCATCTCATGCTCAAACTGAATCCAACAAAGCTACCAGATTCATTGAGTGGATATAGCACATATGCCAATAGGTTTAGGATATTTTATAGAAGTCCAATTCCAAGTACAAACAACACTATGATCAACATCGGGTGCCACAAAAGTTTCACGTGGGAGATAAAGTTTGGTTGCAATTGTAGAAAGAATGCCTTATGGGACCCCATCAGAAGATTCTTCCACTTCGTTATGGACCTTACACCATCACCAAGGATGTGGGAGACAATTCTTTTGAGCTCAACATTCCCCCCTTTCTTGGCTTGCACTTAATATTTAATGTGGACCTCCTTTGACCATATTTTCCACCATTATTGGACACCTCAGAGATAGTAGAACAATTGACAACAAAAAAGCTCAACCCTGACTGCATGGAATAAGCATCCACTGATCACATCGTTGACACACAGGTCAAGGGCACTCTCTAATAGAGGATCCTACTTTATCAGGTTGTCAAAGCAGGGTAGCTCCTGCACCAAGGCAAGTGGTTCACCCGGGGCCAAATTCAACAGAAATTTCCTCATTTGATGGGGGAACTCAACACAATGGAGACCATTGGTTCCTAAGGGGGGAGGATTTATCCAAGTGGATATTGGTGGCCACCCACCTATTCCAAATGGCTATGATGCAGTTTTCATCTTGGCAGTTATTTTCCTAGCTTTTCGGGTCCTGAACTTCCAAGGCCATTTTGAGGCCCTAAACAATGTTTTTTGTTTTGCCACAATCAATATATAAACAAAGTTAGAGTGTGAAAACATAATGTGTAGTCCTCGCATAAAACTTTCCAACAGGCTATCTTGTGTCTAAAACGAAGATAGTATGCAAAAGTTACGACCCCGAGAAGTTGATGTACTAACTTACCCAAACGAGGCCCACATGACTTTTGGCGCTTCATCTCCTAGGGTTAGATTTTTGGATGCCTAGGGTTTTGGCATTCATGTTTGATGTAAAATGGCCTTTGGAGCCTCATTCTACTCATATTCTTGCGAATGAGTGCAACTGTCACATCTTTTCTTAAAGATAAGCCACCACCATTCTAACAAGCTTGTTTCAGTTTGCATTTTACAGTTTCAACATATTTCTTTATTGAATAGAATCCAAGTTTTATTGTATGTCTTTTATTTTTCATTCTATATCTATGTTAATAATATAGATCTCTATTCATTTCGTTCTGCTCATAAAATCTGGATTAGAAATCGAGCTCAATAACAAGAGCATGGAATGAAGAAAGTCCAGTGGACTTGTTGCAATTGGAGTTCCTGGAGTCGCAATTTTGAGAATTCCTTTCCTCAGATTGTAACAATTGTATGCTTTCCTTGTACTTGAGTAACCAACAAGTACTCCTTTTTCCACACGAGAGTCAAACTTTCCCATTCTGCCATCTTCTCTTTTGATGTAGCATTTGCTTCAAAATATTCTGAAGTGCTTCACATTTGCTGGTCTTCCTTTCCATAGCTCGTAGGAAGTTTAGTCATTGTTGTTTCTGAGCATTACTCTATTTTGAATGTGAATTGTTGTATGCACTGCATGTGTTCAAAAAAATATGTCAATTTTGAATCCATTAGCATTGTTCGAGCCATTTCCTATGTAATTATCATCCATTATGATAATGTTCCTTTGTCTCCGAACCACTCTCTGAACCAATCTATGAATCCATGCTCTCGTCCACTGTGCTATATCTATCCAAACCCTCTAAGTGTTCTTATGAATCCATCTCTGTCCATACTGTCCAAGACTCTACTGCATAGTGTCCATAATGTTGACCCATTTATCATTGTACTATCATGAAGTATTCACTACTACAACTGATTGTACTTCTGCTAACTGACTACTTTGGATCTGTCTATTCAAACTCTGCAAGTTGCTTGAAGGATGGTTCTTTGGTCTGTCACAGCTATCACATAGACTCCCCCTGTCTAATATTCATGTTACCTGGGAGTCTCTAAGTTGAAAGGCTCAGAACAATTCCTGCTCTGATGTGTATTCATCATCATATTCATTGGTAGATCCGTCATCTCTCTGAGCTCTAACTTCTTTCTTTCTCTCTGTGGATTAATCTTTCACTACAATGCCTGAAAGTACAATCTCTTGAACCTGTTCATTATTTACCTGTCCTTCTTTTATTTCAGTTATTTTCCAAACCTTTCAATATCTGACATCTTTCTTTTTCTCTGTAGAATTTTCTTCATCTCATTTTATTGTCAATCTTGCGATCTCTGGGACCTGTTCTTTGTTGACCTGTTCTTCGTGTTTTCTTATCCATACTTTCTTATATATGATATTAGTGTTCTCTTTCATGGAAGTATCGATAATGCTTCTACAATCACTAGCTATGTGTCCATAGTTATGACATTTGTAACATTCAATGTTACGTGGAGCCACATAGGCATTTCTTGCTTGAACATTTTTATAATCCCTGCAATCTGCAACCTTATGTCCAAAATTAGTACAATAAAAACAATGCCCATAAAAGAAATTTTCATACCTGGGAGTGAACGATCTTCTTTGTGGTGTAGTCCTTTTGAAATTCTGCCTTGACTGATCATGATCATGATTGAATCTTCTTTGTGGCTTAAACATGGATGGTCTTCTTGAAGATGTATATTCTATAGTTTTCTTAGATTCTGGTTGACCATGATTCCTTCCTTTGAGTACTCCTGCATAATTCTTTGTATTTTCATCATTCTTCTTTTCTAGGAACCTAGAGTGATTCTCTTCATTCTCTATAACTGATGTGGATGTTTCTATCTCTTCAACGTTCTTGTTGAGCTTGACGATTTTACTTCTCAATGTGACAACTTCTTCTTCAAGATTCTCAACCTCTTCTTCTTTCTTTAATTTCTGATACTTCATGACTTCTTCTGTTCTCTTCGCTTCTTCAAGCTGAATTTTTAATGTGATTATTTCTTCTTCAAGTACTTTCTCTTCTTGACCAAACTCTGATTCAAGCTGGTTCAGATCGTTAGTTCTTTCTTTAAGATGATTTGTCAATATCTTTTCTCTCATTTATGCTTCTTCCTTTTGTGCTGCTATGTTGGCTTCCAAACATTTCTTTTGATATTCAATATTTTCTTCGATCTTTCTGGCTTCTTCTAGCTAAGCTCTTAAGTTCTCGATGACCTGTTGGGCTTCTTACAAAATGTGAACACTTTCCTTTTGTTCCATCAATTCTTTATTGAGTGACTTGTTTTGTTCTTTTAGTTCATCTAAAGCACTAATCAATTCTGCCTCATAATTGTCTTCTTTTTCAATTTTATTTTTTATTTTTTATTATTTATTATTTATTTTTTTATTTATTTTTCTATCTCATTTTTGTCATGGCATTCTATTTCAAGATGTCTATGTTTTTCACAATGAAAGCAAAACAACATACCTCTGTTGATTATGTACTCTTCATCTTCTGAATCATTTTGACACGATGAACATATTTCTTCTTGATCTATACCTGCATCTTCTTTCGCATTTTCTGAATCCGTGATGGGTGAAGAATATATGTCATGTAACTTATCCCAAAGTTCTTTGGTTGATGAACATTTACCAACCTTTTCTCTTACCGGATAAGGTAATCCTTCCCAAATGAAATCCATTGCTATTTTGTTATTTTTCTTCAATTTCTTCTTGGCTGCAGTCTTTACCCTTTTTGAACTATCATATCCTGTAACGACTGATAGCCAAATATAATGCCCATGTGCTTGTAAAAATACTTTCTTTCTTATGCTCCACATCTCATACTTTAAACCATTCTAACCATTTAACAATGGTACTCCATTCTCAGAATAATCCATCATCTCCTTCCAATGGTTAAACTGTTTCTTGAAGGAACCGACTTTAATACTAATTGTTGGATTACTGAGAGGGGAGGGGGGGTGGGTGAATTAGTAATAGAGAAATTCAATCATTTTTAACCATGATATGCAAGTGTTATATCAATGTATCATTATCATCCAATAGTTGCAGAGTAAATAAACAATGAACAAATGAGCAATCATACACATACACAGTACACCAATGTTTTTACGTGGAAACCAAAACGAGATAAAACCATGGAATGCCTTTTCTTATATGTCTTTAAGAATTACATTCATTGGAAGCACCAACTTCCTTTGTTTTCCAGTTTCAACTGGAAGGAAGCTCCAACCCCCTAATTTCTCAGGCTACAACCTGAGGGAAACTCCAACTCCCCAATTCATTGGCTACAACCAGAAGGAGGCTACGACCCCCTATGTTCTCTGGCTACAACTGGAAGGTGGCTACAAGCACCTGTCCTTGCCTTGTCCAACCACCCTGACATAGAAGTAGAATGATGGAACCACTGTCACACTATCACTGTGAGATATACTTCTATAAACCTGTACCAAACAACCTGAACCATGCATTAACCATGCATCAACCTGTACCTCAACCTGTAATCTTCCTGTACCATAAACAAGTGCATCAACCATGTACCAACCTGTACCAAACAACCTGTAATCAACCTATACCATAAAAAAGTGCATCAACCATGCCTCGACCTATACCTCAACTTGTACCATGAACAAGTGCATCAACCATGCACCAAATATGTACGAATCATGTATCAACTACTCATCAAATATGACTCATCCAAATGTACCAACATCATCAACTATACACCTCATGTATGTGCCAACTCATCAACTACTTGTCTCAACCATGTATCCAACATGTACCTCAACCAAAATCCCTCATCATTTCATCATCCAAATCTGATTTGTAACTCTGTAATAGAACTGGTGTATATGATCACATGCCTAATAACCTTCCTTAACTTTAACAACAAGAGACTATCATTTTATCAAACTTTACTTTTGTCTCACATGACTAATTTTGGATTAATCAACAACTCTAACTTGTAATAACCATAACTATGTACTTGTAATGAATAAAGATCTAAAAATGGTACACAATGTTCTTCAATGTATTTTATGAAATTCCTCCAGATTTCACTACTTGGAACCTCTCAGAAAAGGAGTTATAGCAAAAATGGCATGCCTTGTTGAATTATGGCTTATTCTAGAGAGTGAAATTGTAGAGCGTGCCCCGCACATAATTTTTGTTGTATGGATCTAAAAATTGTACATAGAATACTATAGACTTTACTCTAACCAATACATTTGGTCTTATTAAATTTCGATATGTTATGAGTAAGTTATGAATTTTTTACCCGAAACACCTGTTTTAGACTAGTTTCAGGATTAGCCACAAACCCTATATTCCACAGAGTGTAACTCCAAAAATACAACGACCCACAAGCTAAAATTTATACCAAAACTAATTGGATATGTTTCCTCAATGACCTCCCAATTTCACGATCTGAATCATTCTAGAAAAAAAGTTATTACGAAAATGGTGAGATGACCTGTAAATAACATACCTTAGAAAGCATCATCAAAAGAATTTATCCTCCCTTGAATTTCGACCTTCTTTACTTCACCTTCCCTCTTAAATTCTGCTTAGATATCCTTTGATTACCTCAGTCACTTGTAGATATTCAATATGCTCTAGTGTGATTAAAATGAGAGAGCATTGCCTCTTATTTATACTTTCATGTAGCTTCCTCAAGGGGTTACCTTTTAACCATCTTAACCCACTTTCCTTATTTTAGGGTTAACCCACTTCTAACCACTTATCCACTTAGTAATTTCTCTATTAGATTTATTATTTAAATAATTTATTTTGCATCCTCTTTGACTTATAGTACACTCATCACTTCACTTTTTTATTTAAATAATTTCTTGTTTGCAAACACTTTGACTACTTTGAGGTTTTGGGGCTTCTAGATGACTCATGAGGGTTCTCTAACTTCACATGGCCATAACTCTCTAACTGTGAGGAGTTATGTGACGTTCCACATACCACCGAAAATGACATGACATGCAATATCCATATAGAATATTCTTACCTGAAAATATATCAAAACTCATACCATTTTCCATCAAACAAACTTGGATCCATTACCCAAACCTTTCTCCAACTTCACATGGCCATAAATCTCTAACCGTGAGGAGTTATGTGACATTCCACATACCACCAGAAATGGCATGACATGTAATATCCACATGGAATAGTCTTACATTCAAATATATCAAAACTAGTTGATCTGAAAATAGAAGGCTGACTTGTTATGCTATGCAAGCACCCTCTACTTTATAAAAATAAACTTTACAGGACCTTGCTTCATGTGTTAAAATATGCAAGATAAACTTATGTGTTAAGTTCATGTATCTTCTTGTAAATGCTTATGTGTGAGGATATGTTATTTTAGATGGTTAAAATAAGTGCTTTAGAATAAAAACACAGCAACACAACTTGCAGCAAATAAACCATCAAACGCACAACAATCACAACATGATAAAGGAGTTCACCCCCCTCCGGGCTACATCTCCTTGAGCCTCCATAATGGACTTGGTTCTCTGGGATTAATTATTCAAAAGTTATTTTACAAGTTGCTGCTCAACTCCAATGGAAAAAAAGACTGTACCATTGAGATCAGAACACATAAAAACCCCAAAAATGACTAATAGAACTCTGAAAACGGATCATGGCTCATCCGGGCATGACCTATTCTACATGTGGCCATAAGCTTCCCTGAGCTTCTCTTTGGCAAAAACACCTGTAAAAGTCCTCAACAGCCTCTGAAACCTATCCCAATGTGTTCAGAGCATATCAATTAGCCAAAAATGATTATTCAATCACAGAAAACAAACATAGGCTCACCAAACCATGTCCTCGATCAAAGAGGGCTTAAAGCTTCCTGGATCTTGCTGAAACTTCAATGGTGAAAAACTTGTAGAATAAGTCTTCAAATGGCCTTGAAAACAGCACCAATGGATCCAACACGTCCAAAAACCCCTAGCTGGGCTTTTACGGCACCTCAATCGGCCAAAAGATGAAGAAGTTAAGCATCCTCCATTTTCCTCCTTCAAGCTTTCTGAAACTGGCTCTACAAAACGCACCTCTGTGTGCATGAACCAAGAACACGCTCCAAAATGCACATTAAAACCTAGCCCCACGCATAACCGAAAACTGGTCCAAACTGTAGGACGGTTAGGGCGCCTCCAGCCCCCAACCGTCAAGCACTCGGACACATGGGTCATACGACCTCGAGCTAAAAGCAAGAGGCTAAATGGTTACAAAACCGTATAACTATTCCCGCGCCCACAGTTATGGTCATATGTCACAATAGCATATATCTGTGGGTTTAATAAACCCGCGCCCCTTTACGCACAAAGCATGGTCATATATAAATGCGAGAGCGTGACCAAGGGTTGGGCTAGGCCCGGCCCGGTCGTGGCCCAAAGCACCCAACAATCGACTTTAAATAAATTTTTAAACATATGGTTGTTAAGAACCATGGTGCGGTGCGTTGGTGGGTTGGCCTTTGTTAAATCTTTCAATGGTTGGAAGAGGTCCGGGGGTCGAACCCCACGGACCCATAAAATTTTTAATAAACCTATCAATAGACCAAACGCCAATAAACGGGTGCCACGTGGCAGCCCATGATTGGGCCACGTGGCACCTCACCATTCACCAAAATCATTCCACGTGTCGCAATATAACTCGCCCAACTGTCAGCCAATCACAAACCGCCACGTCAGCAAGTGCCATGTCATTCGAGCCACGTCATCGTACGGTCGCCACGTCAAATGCTGACGTCATCCGTGCCACGTGTCACCCTTTCAGTGGTGACACGTGTCATCTCCGAATCTGTCCAACCGTACGCACAAAAAGCCAAATCTGCTTGACACGTGTCATCACCTGGAGATGCCACGTGTCCTGTACGGACTGGTACAATCAGCATTAAATTTTTTTGCCTGTTTGGCTTGGCGAACAGATCGCGATATCTTCTCCATACGGACTCCGTTTGAGAAAGTAAATATACCATCGGAATCAGGAAGACGAGACAGACGCAATGGCACTGTTTTCGTCGCATTCCAAGAACTTTGAAAATTGAGCTAAAATTTGACCCCTGGTCCAGATTTTGATCACACCTTCCCACTGAAAGGCTTTTGGACCCACAAAAGATTATCTTTCTGTTTTCAAGTTATATCAAAATCTTTTCGACAATCACCTGAATACTCTGACATGCCATGCCTTGCAACTGACTATGTCCTTCAACCACTGCTCTCTGGCTGCCGCTTACCCACTGCTCTCTCTATGCTTGGAAGGCTGCCAATCTTCCCACTGAGAATCAAGTCCCTCTTTCGAACTCTTTGGCGTCAACATAATCAGCTCTCCAATGGCTGCAAAAACTTTCCTGCGATATCTTGTCACAAGCCAACAAAACGATCAATCTTGAAAACAAATCCATACAAGATTGAAAATGATGCCAACAAAATCTTTTGCTCTTCAAACAAACTGTCGCATCCTGTACTCCATCAAAGAACATAGCGTTTTCTTGCATCATGGTGTACTCAAAATAAACTTTCAAGTCAATAAACACCATCGACTAAACATAAGTCGAAAAACACCATCGACTAAACACAAGTCGAAAAACATGATCGACACACATAGTCGTCAGACAATCATCAACACCAGTCGAAAAACATTTGAAACATATCGACCTTCCCAAACTGACAAGTCGACAAACATGATACATAATCAGGTAACAATCATGAATCACTCATGATGAACCATCACCAGGTTCACTGCTTATACATACATAAAAAAAAATGCATGTTCATGACTCTTCAACTCTCCTTCCAGTACAAACATAAGTACATAATCCCCGTAACAAGTGGGTACATAAGAGCTGAATATGAAAAATATAAATGGATGCAACTTATCATGCTTCCCATAAATGAACACATAACACTGAAAAGTGCATTTACAACAGAAAAACGCAAGCCTCACTTGCTCAAGAAATCCAACCATTTCTTACCAAGCCAACTCAACGGTGACTTTTTCTGCTGAACATCGTCCTCTTGTGAATCATCTGGACTCACATCAATGATGGAATCTCCCTTCCATTCTTGTCAATCTCTTTATCCAACTGCTTCTTATGCTGTGGATGAGTGGTTGGATGCAACGTCCAACATTGGTCAATGAGATGACCCCTCTTCTGACAATGAGTGCAAATCTTTTGCATCATCTTTTCACGCTGTCTTTGCTTGGAAAGTTTCCTGAAAGCAGTTAATCTTTTCCAACATTTTGAAACATGATGGTTATATAAACCACAATATGCACATGGATTCTTTCTTCCATTTTTACATACATAATCAAAAGCAATCGAATGATAAGCGGAATTATACCTGGAGCATTCACCTTTATCGCCTCTTTGAGGAGGTGAATCTGAAGAGTTACAAGCTCTCCTTTGAATACCATCAACAGTGTTCTTTTCCTCATCGCTGTCACAACTCTCTTGTTTCACACATTTGCATTCATCTTGAACACAAGCCTTGCATGCTGGAGGGATTGAACTTTCAACAAAAGAACTTTCACCTTTATAGCCTTCTTGAGGAGGTGAACTCGAAACAAAATTTATCCTTGGAACTTTTTCCCTTGTCTCCTAGACTTTGGAATTTGCTCCATTCATTCAGTCATATCCAAGACCACAATACTTAGGTCTTTCTTCAACAACAATAGACTCAACAATGCCTTGTGCATGCTTTCCCAAACCTCTACCTTCATAGCCCATTTTTAACAACAACTTGGACCCTATTCCTCTTGTGTGATTTTCAAAACCACCAAAACATTCATCTTGTGAGGAATTAGAAGATAAACTAACATTGCATACCTTATGTTCATGCATGTACTTGGTAAGGGTTTCCTTTGCCTCATGAAGTTGAATCTTCATCTCATGCAACCTTTGCAAACGCTGATCTTTCTCCTGCTTCATGGCCATCAACTGCTCTTCAAGAGCAATGCGCACATTCCTGTCTTCACACATCTCTTTCATCAAATCTCTCATAGTTAGCAACTCTTCTTTAGATAATGAAAATGTATGAGAACTATCAATACTTGAATCTTCTACCATCCTTGCAATATATCAAACTTCAACACAAAACTTGCACAAATACCAATAGCTAATTCTCAAGCTATCAATGGCAAACACATGAGCAAAACAAACTATGCTCTGATACCACTTGATCTGAAAATAGAAGGCTGACTTGTTATGCTATGCAAGCACCCTCTACTTCATAAAAATAAACTTTACAGGACCTTGCTTCATGTGTTAAAATATGCAAGATAAACTTATGTGTTAAGTTCATGTATCTTCTTGTAAATGCTTATGTGTGAGGATATGTTCTTTTAGATGGTTAAAATAAGTGCTTTAGAATAAAAACACAACAACACAACTTGCAGCAAATAAACCATCAAACGCACAACAATCACAACATGATAAAGGAGTTCACCCCCCTCCGGGCTACATCTCCTTGAGCCTCCATAATGGACTTGGCTCTCTGGGATTAATTAGTGAAAAGTTATTTTACAAGCTGCTGCTCAACTCCAATGGAAAAACAGACTGTACCATTGAGATCAGAACACATAAAAACCCCAAAAATGACTAATAGAACTCTGAAAACGGATCATGGCTCATCCGGGCATGACCTCTTCTACATGTGGCCATAAGCTTCCTTGAGCTTCTCTTTGGAAAAAACACCTGTAAAAGTCCTCAAAAGCCTCTGAAACCTGTCCCAATGTGTTCAGAGCATATCAATTAGCCAAAAATGATTATTCAATCACA
>JASDQU010736368.1:167335-199946 GCA_032191745.1 Picea mariana | reverse complement strand
GGAGGAGTTTCACGGAGTATAACTTCTGGAAGGGGAGCATGCAGGAGAAATGATCTGAACTGTCGGATCTTAGATCATAGTCCCGACAGCCGTCAGATCTCGAGAAGATGCGCCGGGGTTAAACTCTAGTGTGCAGAAGAAGAGTTCTAGCCGTTGATCTCGGCAGGACGCGTGTCAGAGGATCCCGTAGAGTCGTGGATCGGGAAATCGGGGTTCTCGAATACATAGAACTCTTGCCATTCGGAATCGCGATCCGCGATTTCCCGATAGGATCTGAGCTGTCCAACAGGAGGGACACGGGGCAGAAGATCCCGGAGAGTCGGGAATCGGCATATCGAGGATTTCGAATACATAGAACTCTTGCCACCCGGAATCACGATCCGCGATTTACCGATAAGATCCGAGCCGTCCGTTCACACGGGACAGGTGTCAGAGATCGGACGAAAGTCGCAGATTGGGAAATCGGAGTTTCCAAGGACATGGAACGCTCGCAACAGGAAATCGCGATCCGTGATTTCCCGACGGGATCAACACCGTCCATCAGCGAGGACGCGTGGCGAGAGATCCCAGAGAGTCGGAGTTCGACATATCGGGAATCGGCGTATCGGGGATTTCAAGGACATGAAACCCTTACATTACAAAGCCGTGATATGCGAATTCCCGACACCGTCATGAGCCGTTGATTCAAGGGACGCGTGTCGAGCATCAGGAGAGAATCGTGGATTGGGATATCGCGAGTCCCGGGTATAGGTGTGTTGTGTCATCGCAAATGCGGAAACCCCGATGGGAGGTTATACGGCTGCAGTCATATGGTAAGTGGTCATATGGACCATGGTATAGCCAAGGGGGCTAGCCAGTGTAAAGGCATGTCGAGAGTCCAGGGGACTTGTGCGCCATGACTTCGAAAGGCGCCAAACCCCGACAAGCATTAAGACTGTGGTCTTGTGAACGTCGTGGTCGTATTGACCAGGACTTAGCCCGGAAAGCCAATACGCTAGGAGCACATCGGGGATCGGAGGATCGGGAGTTTTGGGTACATGTGCACCTCGGCACCGCAAACTCCGAAACCCCGATGAGAAGCCGTCGTATGATCATATAGGAACTGGTCGTATGGTTCAAAGGCTTAGCCAAGTGGGGCTGAGGCAACCAAGGAGTGAATCAGAGATCGGAGATAGGTGATTGAAGTTGCCAAGACATCGTGGGTGTCGAAACCCCGATAGAAGAAACCCCGAATCCCGATATCGAACCAGGGATTGGCACTTCACTAATGTAGGCATCTGGAGATGTTCTCTTAAAGGGGGAGCTTAAACCCAAAATTTTTAAATTATGATAGTGGGTGTGTTACATGTTGTGACAAGGTTAAAGGGTCATGCAACATTATGGTGGGATGAATTACAAGCAAATAAAAATAGAAAAGGGAAAAGCAAAATCATAAATTGGGACATAATGATTTCTAAATTTAAAATCAAGTTCATGCCTAAATATTACCAGCTAAACATGTTCAGACAATTGCAGAATCTCAAACAAAAGACTATGACTGTAAAGAAATATACAAAAGAATTTTACAGATTGACAATTAGAGGTGGTCATGTTGAGGAAGATGTTTAAAAGGTTTCCAAGTACATTAATGGTTTGAGGTATTACATAAAATATGAAATTAGCATTATGTTACTGAAGACAATTGAGGATGCATGCCAAGCAACTTTGAAAGCAGAGGATAAGTTGGCCAGAAAACAAAAACTGAAAACCAAGGGAAGAGGTCCAATAAGAGGCAAAGGAATATCCAGTCACCGAGAAATATTTCAAACTCCAAGAGATTAAGAAAGCAACTCAAGCTCAAGTAATTAGTCATCAAGAGGAGGATAATCTAGAGGGAGGAGATTTTTCTCTAGAGGTAGAGGCAGAGGAGGAAGAGAAATAAGATGTTACACCTATAGAAATATAAGCCATATGTCATGGGACTATCTAGAAAACAAATCAATAGGTCAAAGAAGTGCACATGTTGCAGAAGGCAAGGAAGAGAATATGAATGCAGTCACAAAAGAAGAATTTGTAGTGAGTATGTAGGAGCTATAGGAAAGAGTCAAGAAGAGGTTACAGAAAAACAACAACAAGTACAAACAAAGGGAATAAATTATAATAAAATCAGTGTATTTTCAGGTTGGTGACTTAGTAATGGCATACTTGAGAAAGGAGAGATTTCCTACAGGGATCTATAACAAATTAAAGCTTAAAAAGATTGGGCCATGTAAGCTTTTGAGAACATTTTCTTATAATGCTTATGAAATAGAACTTCCAAGAGACATTGGAATTTCTCCAATCTTTAATGTTGCAGATTTGTATCCCTTCAAAGGGATAAGGATGTTTCAACAGATGAACCTGTAAGTGAAGAAGATCAAACCATTGGATGGAAAGGAAAATTGCTTAAAGCAGTTCAGAAAGTGATTGAGACAGTATTGGATCATAAAATAATAAAGAGAACCAAAGGTAAAGAGTACTTCCCATATTTGATTAAATGGAAGAATCATCTAGTGGAAGATGCTACTTGGATGACAACAACAAAAATTTCCTAGTATGTCATACATGTTAAAGATATCATGAATAATTCTTTTCTTCCTTGGGAGTCTGATGCAGGAGCATCTGCAAGTAACTTTGAGATATACCTAATGGGTCAAAAACATTTACCAACATAGTTGGTTCCCTAATATTTTATTTGTAATCACTAGATATTTCTAGAAGTTATCTTAGCAGATATCTTTTATTGAATAGGTTAGATTGTTATTGGTTTTTTACTAGAATTTAGGAGCATAATTCTAGATTTGGAATTGGTTTGGATAGCTTGGGATTTTGTTAGTTTGTGATCTACTTGAGAGATCTATGAGATATATTGAATTTCTTTGTAATTGATAAAGGTTAGCAATTGTGGAGAGAAAGTGTGAGATTGTGTTCTCAGAGGTCTGGGAGACCAGAAGGAACACAACATCAATGTGTAATTTTATTCCTTCGATCATTTAAATAAATATGGTGTTCATGAATATATGCTTTTGTGCATGATTGTTAAATTCTATATATTCATTGAAATCATAGATTGAAGGTGATCATAATTGCAGGGATCGAATGTGGGATCAGATTTCAATGGTGTGAAATTCGAGAATTGCAAAAGTTAACAAACCAACAGTTGAGATTAGATCTGGGAGAGAGAGCCTCACCAGATCGACAACTCTTGTTGATCGACTATCAGACCTCGAAAAGAACAGATCATCTGTTGTTTGGAGCCTTCCTATCTCTTTTCAAACTTCCACTCTTACACAATACTCTGACCAATAATCAGAATCATCCATCAGCAAAGGAAATCAATGATCTAGATTGATCGTTGATCGAAACTCTCACGATGAAAGGAACTACTATGATGAATCCATGTTGTTCATCGGAATAGATTGGTGAAGAGATCTAATTTCCATTGGAAATCCATTTTTGGAGCCTGTTTCAACACTCCAGTGCAAATGTATCAAAGAAAATCATTGAAGAATATTCCATCACAACCTTGTTTTATGTGCTGACAGATCTGTCTGTCCATTCGAGAAGTGATAAAAAATGGAGAATGAACGTGATCCAACTTCGAAAAACTATTTATGCCATTTGTTAGATAAATATCAATGGTCATGATTAAAGGTTGTTTAGATTCTGAAAAAGACCATTCAGAGTACTAACTCAGACCATTCAAAGTTGCACTCTGAATACTGCTGCACAAAAAAGATATGGCTGTCCATTTAAAAGCAGAGCGACAAGGATCAATGGCTAAGGATCTTCCACCCTGGTACTCTATTCGTGGTTTAAAGCCTACAAAATTGGTAAAGAAAATAATCCCGCAGATCTGGTATTTGGTCACATGAGCGAGAAGGGGCTTAACATCTATTTGAACCTGCAACTAGTTGAGTAACGGATTCGATCCAAGGCCGCAAAGTGGGAATTCACCAACAGAGTAAAACTATGAATACTATGTTCTATGGGTTTGGAGTGTAAGGCCATCATTTTTGGTATCAGAGTAACGATACCATTAGAACATTCTCATGAGAAGAGAATATGTCTCCGAGGAGAAGAGGTCGAGGAATACCAGTTGCAAATGTTGAATTGCAAAAGGAGGTGAGACAACTTCAAGCAAGGATGGAAAACATGAAGACTTCCATGAAGAGAGAACATGATACAAGAGATATCAGTGAAAGTGAAGAGACCGCAACCTCTGAGGAAGAAGAAGGAGAATAAACAACAGAAGAAAAGTTGATCAGGCGTGGTCACAAAGGTCAGTACCATACCAAAGGTAGAAGTACCAATGTATGAAGCTAATCTGAATGTTGTAGAATTGATTGACTGGATCAATGCTCTAGATAAATATTTGGTTTATGAAGATGTAGATGAAGACAAAAAGGTGAAGTATGTTGTGACAAGGTTAAAGCGTCATGCAACACTATGATGAGATGAATTACAATTAGTCAAAAATAGAAAAGGGAAAAGCAAGATCAGAATTTGGGACAAAATGATTGCTAAATTTAAAAGCAAGTTCATGCCTAAATATTACCGGTTGAACCTGTTCATACAGTTGCATAATATCATAAAGAAGACTATGACTATAAAGGAATATACAAAGGAATTTTATAGATTGACAACTAGAGATGGTCATATTGAGGAATATGTTGAAAAGGTTGTTAGGTACATTTATGGTTTGAGGTATGACATACAAGATGAAATTAACATTCTATTCTTGAAGACAATTGAGGATTCCTACCAAGAAGCATTGAAAGTAGAGGAGAATCTGGCCATAAAACAGAGCCAGAAAACCAAAGCAAGAGGTCCAACAAGAGGCAAAGGACAATATAGTCACAAAGGAAGATTTCAAACTCCAAGAGATGAAGGAAGCAACTCAAGCTCAAGTAATCAATCATCAAGAGGAGGAGAATATAGAGGCAAGAGATTTTTCTCTAGAGGCAAAGGTGGAGGAGGAAGAGAAATTAGATTTTACACCTCTGAAAAGACATGCCATATGTCATGGGACTATCTAGAAAACAAATCAACAGGTCAAAGAAGTGCACATGTTGCAGAAGCCAAGGAGGAGAATGTGAATGCAGTCACAAAAGAAGAAGTTCCTAAGGTAGGAGGGTCATTGTTGTTGAAAAGAGTTATGATCAAATCAGAGAAGGAAGTTAAAGAACCAACTCAAAGGAAAAGTCTATTCAGAACTGTAAGCAAGTCAAGAGATAAGTGTTGCAAAGTTGTTATTGATAGTGGTAGCACATATAATTTGGTTTCCATGGATATGGTAGAGAAGTTGGGATTGAAGACGAGAGTGCATCCCACTCCCTACAAAGTGTCCTAGTTGAAAAAAGGACATTATATTTTGAATGCGCAGTTCAATGTGGAAATTCAAATTGGTATCTACAAGGATGAGGTATTATGTGACCCAATTCCCATGGATGTCTGCCATGTTTTCTTGGGAAGGCCATGTAAGTATGACAAAAAATCCATTGATGATGGCACGAGAAACACTTATTCTCTGGAAAAAGATGAATGAAAGCATGTATGGTTTCCTTTGCAGGATGAAGGAACCAAAGAAGAAGTTGGTCCCAATGTATTGATGATGAGTGGAAAGGAACTACTCCAAGTGGTCAAGAAAGAGGAGGTACATTTTACATTGATTTGGAAATGTAAGGTAATACTTACAAGTTCAAATTTTGATGATTTGCCTTCAGAAGTTAAGGCCATGTTAGATGAGTTTGCTGATATAATAGTTGATGATTTACCAAATGCATTAGCCCCTATAAGGAGTATTAGTCATCATATTGATTTGATTCCAGGAGCAAGTTTTCCTAACAAAGAGACATATAGAATGACACCACAGGAAAATGAGGAGATAAAGAAGCAGGTGCATGAACTTTTATATAAAGGATTTATAAAGGAAAGTTTGAGTCCATGTGTTTCTCCAACAATACTCAACCCAAAGAAAGATGGAGGATGTCGAATGTGTACTGATTCAAGAGAAATCGACAAGATCACCGTAAGGTATCGATTTCCATTGCCTCAAATTGATGATCTATTAGACTGTTTGAGTGGTGCTAAGTATTTATCAAAGATTGATTGGAAAGGTGGATATCGTCAAATAAGGATTAGAGAAGGAAATGAATGGAAGACTGCCTTCAAAACTAATAGTGGATTGTATGAATGGTTGGTGATGTATTTTGGGCTCACAAATGCTCCAAGTACTTTCATGAGATTGATGAAAGAGGTTTTGAAGGAATTCATTGGAAAATTTGTGATAGTGTATTTATATGATATTTTGATATACAATCAAACAAGAGAAGAACAATTGAGACATCCCAAAATGGTTTTGAGTACTTTATAGAAGAATAAACTATTGATAAATTTGAAGAAATGCAATTTTATGAAGGATGAGCTGATATATTTGGGATTTGTGATATCTAGAGTCGATGGTTTAAAGATGGATCCAGAAAAGTGAAATCAATTGTAAATTGGCCTATTCCAAGGAACGTGTTTGAGGTAAGGATTTTCCATGGTTTAGCAAGTTTTTATAGAAAATTTATAAGAAGTTTCAGTCAATTATGTTCTCCAATTGTGGAAACAATCAAAGAAAGCAAGCAACCATTTAAATGGACATAAGTAACTGATAGGAATTCCAAATTATTGAATAAGAAGATCATTGAACAGTCTGCGTTAACTTTTCCAGACTTTGGTAAGTTTTTCCAAGTTGAAACTGATGGTAGTGGAACTGCAATAGGATCTGTCTTAAGTCAAGATTAGAGACCAATTGCATATTTTAGTGAAAAATTGAATGAGACAAACTAGAAATATTCTTCATATGATAAAGAATTTTATGCAATTATCCAAGAACTGAAGAATGGAAACACTATCTCATGCCCAAAGAATTTGTTCTATACATTGATAATCATGCATGGAAATTCATAAGTAGTCAGTCAAATTTGAATCAAAGGCATGCTAAGTGGGTTGAATTCCTGCAAAATTTCACATTTGTAATTAAGCACACTAGTGGTAAAGCAAATCAAGTTATKTATGCATTGAGTAGGATTAATTTAATTTTGCAAGAATTTCAAGTCAGTACTTTAGGATTTGATGGGCGGAAGGAGATGTATAAGGAAGATGCAGATTTAAGAGATGCTTATGCATCCTATGAGAATCTAGTTGCCAGCAATAGAAGCGAGTGTTTGAGCTACATGATACAAGAAGGATTGTTGTTCAAGGATAGTAAACTGTGTATAATTAGATGTTCCATGAGAGAAAATATGATCAAGGAAAATCATAGTGGAGGAATCTCATGCCATTTTGGACAGGACAAGACTTTTGCTCAGGTTAATGCTTTTTATTTTTGTCCAGGTATGCAGACTGATGTGAAAAAGTTTTTAGAGAGATGCATAATTTGCCAGAATACTAAAGGGAGAAGTCAGAATGCAGGTTTGTATCAACCTATACCTATCCCAAACAAACCATGGGATTCGATGAGTATGGACTCTGTGTTAGGATTGCCAAGAACACAAAGAGGTAATGATTCTATTTATGTTGTGGTTGGTATATTCTCTAAAATGGCACATTTTATTGATTGTAAAAAGACCAGTGATGCAACAAATATTACATGTTTGTTCTTTAAAGAGGTAGTAAGACTGCATGGTTTACCTAACAATTTTGTTTTTGATAAAGAAACCTGATTTGTGGGACATTTTTGAAGAACTTTATGGAACAAAATTGGTACAAATCTCAGTTTTAGCTCAACATATCACCCTCAGACTGATGGGCAAACAAAAGTGGTGAACACAAGTCTAGGAAATATTTTGAGGAGTCTTGTGAATGAGAATCCAAAGTAGTGGGATCAATGCTTGCTCAAGATGAGTTTGCATATAATGATTCACCTAACAAAAGTACAAGAATGAGTCCATTTCATATATTGTATGGAATGCATCCAAGAGGTGTATTTGAATTGAGGAATTTGGGAAAACAAGAAATGAGAAGTGTTGATGGTGAAGACTTTGGAATGAGTATGCAGGAGCTACATGAAAGAGTCAAGCAGAGGTTACATGAAAACAACACAAAGTACAAACAAAGGGTAGACATGAGAAGAAAACCAGTGGATTTTCAGGTTGGTGACTTAGTAATGGCATACTTGAGAAAGGAGAGATTTCCTACATGGAACTATACCAAATTAAAGCTTAAAAAAATGGGCCATGTAAGATTTTAAGAAAATTTTCTTCTAACGCTTATGAAATAGAACTTCCAAGAGACATTATAATTCCTCCAATATTTAATGTTGCATATTTATATCCCTTCAAAGGGACAAATGATGTTTCAACACATGAACTTGTAAGTGATGAAGACTAGACCATTGGATGGAAAGAACAATTGCCTAAAGCAATTCAAAAATATATTGAGATAGTATTGGATCATAAAGTGATAAAGAGAACTAGAGGTAAATAGTACTTCCATTATTTGGTTAAATGGAAGAATCGACCAGTGGAAGATTATACTTGGATGACAACAACAGAAATGTCCAAGTATGGCATTAATGTTGAAGATCTCATGAATAATTGTTTTCTTCCACTAGAGTCTAATGCAGGAGCATCTACTAGTAACTTCGAGATTGGCCTAATGGGTTATTGACGATTAAAATTGTCAATGAAGTTCCGCCCACAAAGTTTTGCTAAATCCAATTATTATAAAAACTAAATAATACTAGTAGGTGGGACCCCCTCGAACCATTGGAGATAAGATCTGTTCATTTTTTTAATGTTATGATGATGTGTCGCACGACTTACATGGTTGATGACGATCTTGATGTTATCAATTATGATTTGAGATTATGAAGCGTTGATTCCTTATGTTACTACAACCTATTCTATTCATTAATGTCATTGTTGTCTGTTCTTATCGCACCTGCACAACAAACATGTTAGTAAAATTATATGAAGCACAAATTTGAGAGAGGCAAAATTCTATAACAAATGCAAAGAAAAGGGACCTAATTCGGCAAATACCACATGCAAACAATTAGGAAGGAATAAGAAACAATGCAAAGGGATGGGATTTTAACTACCCCATATACTATACTACATGCATAAAAGTTTTAACGATTATGGTTGGATCCTAGCTAACAAGTGATGATTATACGATTTAATTGAGTTATTTGTTTAATACGCATATGGTATGGAACGTTGGTGGCACATTTGGCAAGGTCATAGTGCTAATGGTTATGCAAATTTTTATATGGAACTTGGATTATGCTATGGCATAAGTTAGAAAGGTGGTATGGTCTATTGGTTTTAAATGTGGTGATGGTATCGATGCATGGGTTGATTGATGGTGTTAATGGAGGGGTCATTGGCATGTACTATTGAATTAATGAATTGTGGGTGGAGGTGGCATGCATTTACTGCACGTCACCTTTACTCCTCCCGTTAGCCGCCACCCTAGTCGAGCTATTGTTAGGTCTTGTTGCTATGGTTATGATCCGATTTCTTAGTAGGAAGGATTCGCTCGACCAACTCTTGTTTTAAGGAATTCGATCACATGTATGTATTTTTTTTGGCCATTCATGACTCTGCTCTGGTTATGAAATGATTACTGGCTCAGGTGTATTGGTTTGTGTTTTCCTAAGTGTTGCAACTATGTGAAATTTGGTTATTGTTGGATGGTTCCTCCTGCAATGATATTGAATTCGTAGAGGTTATTGGTCTCCCTGGGTGATAGATCTTTGTTATCACCGTTGTTTGGTGGGAGGGTTTTTGTTTAAGCTTGGGTGGATAGCTATCTTCACGCCTGTCACTAAACCCAGTCCCTGGCTTTCATGGGTTTGATGGTTGGAGGTTTTCTGCGTCTTTATGTTTTGTTCACTTCGACATTGATTGATTGCACCACCAGGGGTCATAAAATGAGGTTCTTGTTCTTCCTTGGCCCTGTCTTAATCCTTGGGCTAGGATTGTTCACTCGAAGAACATGAGGGTTACACCCTGCATGCGTTAAATAACATTGCCAGACCAAATTTAAGATTCACTTTTCTGTTGTGGCCCCCTGTCATGAATTCGTTACCTGTCCACGAATGGGTTTCTTTGTGTATACACCATTAGCCTTGGGTTCTCACCATTATAAGAGTGGATATGCTCTCCCTGTGTTGGTCACGCAACAAACCTTGGCCCTCTTGTTTGAAGAGTGATAGAGAATACCAGCCGAGCCTCTTGGGTTTACTACTTGGATGGTTGTATAATTGTCGGCTACTTTGAGAACATGCTCACTCAGTTGGTCGTATGACAGTCGTGTTGGTCGGTATATAGTCATTGGCTTGGTTATAATAGTGGTAAACCATACATTACCAGTTGCACTTTCAAAGCACACAGTTACTCACCTTATGTTGATAGCTCAATATTGTTAATGGAAAGGGCCTCTGCCCCGATTCGATTGGATGCGTGGGTATGCATAATTGCCACAACTTGTTAGGTTGTTGATTTTTTTTTAAGACAATGACGAGTTGTTTGGTAGATACACAGTCACTGGTATTTTCACTGATGATTATTTGAATGTTTATCTAGCATTGGTAAAAATGCTTGACGTTGCTCATGTCATGTTGTGTGTTTGCAAAATAAACAATGGTCGTGGTAACTGTGGTTTTCTTTTGGAGACGAACGATTATTGAACCAGATGACTTTGGGAACTATATCCTTATGATTGTTTGATTGTTTAAGCCTGAAATTGCATAGCATAGTTGATCACAGTTGGACTAAATGGATGTAATACTGTGTTAGGTTGATAAATCAACAACGAATTGAGCTATTGCTGTGACTATGTCTTTGATTTTGTAAAATGGAAATATTGCATCATGTTTTTTGGGTGGCTGCGCACTGGGTATAGTATGGATAGCTTGAGTTTCACAGAGTTTTAATCATGTCTATCGATCATTTGTTATGAAGGGCATGTTTTCAAGGTTTTATCATATTGGATGGGTGGCCCATCTCTTTAAGCCACATTGAATTGTTTTTTTTATAGTGGCAGAGTTACATTGCCTGGGCGAATTACCCTGTGCATAAGTTGGGTCTAAATGGTGACTGTGGGTTGTATGTTTAATTGTCAATTCGAGTGTGGAATTTTGGTCTTGATTATTTTGGTTAATTTTATATATGTTCAACGAAGGTTATTGCATTTAGATGATGGGCCCGATTGCAGTGATAGCAACTTCATTGTTAATTTGAAAACATGATTTTTTTTAGTATTATGGAGGATAGAAGCAGAATCATGCTAAGGTTTTCTCTTTGAGTTTATGTTGAGATAGTTCAATTTTCATTCATTCATATATTCATCAAGGCCTAATTCTCTTTTGTGATAGTAGGGTCTTATTGTAGACAACAATATTCAGGGCTGAATCAAATAATTCAGACACTTGTTTTTCAGAGGTGTTGATCTATCTTTGATAGTCTGTAAACTTGTTTGTTTGTGAATTAATTTTCATTACTGATAAAGGATATTGTGCAGAGTTGAGCGGGAAACAATCTGTGGCAAGCTGATCCATATTTTAGAGTTCATTTTTGGTTTTCTGTCAGAGGTCCTTTTGTATGTTCCATCGGGGATGTCTAAGTTTGACTTTGGTCCAAGATTTCTGTATGAGATTTTGTAAAGAAAATGACTCTTTGGTGAATTGGAATGAAATAACGGATTTCTTGATGTCTCATCTGTCTTGATTATCATCTTGGTGTCTATAATTCTATTCTTACATTTATTTCAACAACTGTTATATTCAAAAAATTACATAAAAAGTGATTTTCCAACAAGATTTTTGTTGATAAAAGACTAGCCTAAGCACTCGTAATTAATACTTGTGAGTTAGGATGTTATTTTTGTTGGCTATAAACATAGGGTGATATTCCTGTCTACTTTTCTTTAGCCAAGTAAATTCTGAAAATTATTGAGTAAGATCATTTCATATATTTTCCTCAACATTTATTTGGCGACCATACGGGGGAAATCTTCGATATCTCTCCGGTTAATTTTTATATTCGCTTTTCATCGATACATATTTCTTGTCTGAATTTGATTCCTTGACTGTTTTTCTATTGATGATTGTTTCTGTTGCAGGGCATCCCAATATCGATCCCGGTCTTGAAGACCAGACCAACATTGCTTTGAACCTGTTTAACACCATTCTAGACACCGCCAATACCCGTGCCAAACTTAACCATTCTTGGGCAGAAATTTAATGAGATATTAGTGCTCAAGAACAGTTGGAGGCTAGACGTAGACAACCTATAAATCAACAATAACCTTTTGTTTCTTCAGTTTTGGCCTTTCTTTCATGTCCTTAGACTCTCGTGCCTCTAGAAGAAGAAGAGGCTTGTAACCTGAAATCAATCCTATTACTGAAATATGAAGAAGAAACGTTGTGTTATCTTCCCAACAAAGTGCTCTAAGGAGAACTATATCTAATTCATCCAACTCATCTTTCTTTCCCTCATCTATCATCCACAAGATGGCATCTAGTGGTGGCTCTGGTGGCACTAGAAGTGCTCCATCTTCCCAATATTCATAGTCATTGGTGATTGGTAGCTTGTACAACCACCATATCCCTGTCCAATCTACTACAAACCCCACCAAAGTCATTAAAAAGTATGGGGATTTTCAGTTCGAAGAAGATGCCACAACCACACCATGGAATGTGTCCTCTCCTCTTAACCTAGCACCTGCTACTCGCCCACTTCTGAATTTTAAAGAGCATTTGCCTAAGTTTTCAGGAAATAACACTGTCAGTACCAATGAACACCTAGTGGCATTTTCTAATGCTTGTCATAACATAGGGGCTAACGACAATGACACTTGCATGCACTTTTTTTTCAACTCCTTGGAAGGAAAGGTTGCGACCGACTTCTTTGACCTTCCTCCTAAGATCCTGTCTACTTGGGAGAAGTTAATCTATTGGTTTCGATCCATTTATGGGCAATCCAAAAGCCCTGTTGAGAATTTAAGTCAATCCAATAACATCACTTATAAATATGGTGAGACCATCAATTCTTTCAACTTGCGTTTCACCAAGTTGTACAATCAAATCCCCGAACTTATCCGCCCTCAGAACCAAGCCGCTTTCATGCATTACTACAATGCATTTCCTTCTCCCTACCATCATAGGCTTGAAGAAAAGGCCATGGATAATCTTGGTTCCACTCTGCATACTTGATCAGAGTATGAAGAACAAATCAAAAGAATTGGTCTTCCCCAGGGAGAATCAGTTAGACATAGTACAAGATATGAACAATTGTATGATAGAATTTGAGCAGAAGGGTACTGTCTCCCCTCTCACCCCTGGAGCTTCATCCTCTTTTGCACCCCCTTTAGAAATCCAGTTGAAAACAATTTTCAGCCTAAAGCTATCCTGCCTCGGAGTTGGTGCAAATTTTGTGAGGAACACCACGAAGAAACCACATGTGATGTAAAGAAGAGTGCCAGAGATAATATATTTTTTAAGAGACTGGAAGTTACTATCACTATCCTAGAATTTGCGGAGCTAGAGGATGTCATGGTTATTAACACTAGGAACAAAACCTATGCTCCCAAGGGTAAATTTAATCCTCCTCACAGTTCTTCTAGCCCGAGCTCATCCTCAACCGTTGTTGTGCCCCAGGTTCCTAAAATTCCTGAAAGTCAAGGAATCACTCCCCCTCTTCCCTCTTCCAAATAAAATATCTTGAATCAATTGGCCAACATCAAAGCAGATGCAACCCTCCTAGATATGGTTGTCATCCCTGAAGAACAAATGCATCTGAAACAGTTCATGGAAGGAAAAGCTTCCGTTGTAGCCAATCTTTCCGAAGAGGTAGATGAAGAGGATTCCTCAGTAAATAAAGTAGGTGTACATAACTTTAGATACCCTCTAAAAAACCCCCTTTTTTATATTTTTGTAAAGATCATGGATAAGATTGCCCATTGTTGCCTCATTGATGGTGGTTCAGATCCAAGTGTCATGTCGAAGGTTATTATGGAAGAGCTAGGCTTATCTTGTACAAACGAAAATGCTAGAAGCATGCTCTCCTATAATAGTCTACAACAAACAACCATAGGCGATATTAAAGATGTAACCTTGGTTTTATACGCTCATCCTAATATAAGGACAACCCTTAACATTCAGGTGAATGATATGCCTATAAGCAATTATTCAATTATCTTGGGGAGAGATTGGCAAGCCCTAACAGGTGGATAACTCTCACTCGATGAGACACATTTATCCATTCCTCAGAATGGTAAGAACATCATAATCCTTAGAGAAGGAAGGATCTCACCCTACATAGAAAGTGTTCCGCAATCTAGTGTAAACTATATCGAAGAAGACCTAGGAGTGTATTCCATCTTTGCTGAAGAAGATAACATTCCTTTGGAAAATATTGATTTAAATGATGATATATGGCATATGCACTTTGATGGTTCATGCTCTAGTGAAGGTAATGGGGTTGGTATTACCTTGGTTTCGCCTGCAGGAAAAATTCATAATCTGTCATACAGATTGGAGTTTGCTTGTACCAACAATGCCATTGAATTCAAAGCTCTATTATTAGGTATTGAGAATACCCTTAATCTTGGTTGTGGTCACCTTTCAGTTTTTGGGATTTCTAAGCTTGTTGTGAACCTGATACACAAGATAAGCCCTCCTAGAAACAAGCTGATGGGACAATACTCCTAGACTGTTTGGGCACTTGTCTCGAATCTTCTATCTTTCAACATCACTCAGGTTAAGAAGGAGTTGAATTCAATGGATGACCGATTAGTTGTCTTTGCAGCCACTCCTAACTAGCAACTCTTTCCTCATAGGCCCGATTGTGCCTTTCAATCTCTACTTTGTCCATTCATCCCTGAAAAGGAAGGATCTTGGGAGGCCATCCCTAACAATGAGAGAATTTGTGCGGTCATTCAAAATGAACCTCTTGAGCCCAAGGAGATTATATCTGTAGAAAATAATAAGATTCCTGATGGCTTGACTCCTCTTGAGAGTTCGTTTTCTTTGAGTGTTGTAGGCAATAAAGAAAAACAAAGAGAAGAGGAGTTATGGGGGAAGGTGATTGAAACCATCTTCCTGAACATTAGGACATTTGAACCTTCAATGAATGTTAAAATAAATGTCCAATGTTCCAGTAAAGAAGAGATGAGGTTCACCGGGTTACTCTGTGAACCCTAAGAGGTTTTTGCTTGGTTTTATGAGGATCTTCATGGTTTGGATCCTGGGTTTGTTCAACATATTATGAAACTAGCTAGGCAAAAACAAGAACTTGTTAACTTTGCACTGGAAGCACCCTTTCGAATGGATTTGAGAGATTTCTTAAGGACTAGAATGTTTTTTTAGCCCACCCTGAATGGGTTTCAATTTGGAAATCAGCCTCAAGGACCACTGATAATATTAGAACTCGTATTAGTCTTCGAACTTTCAGGCTAGCAATTATAAGAAATCCCTTTCCTCCTCTCAATATGGAAATATTTTTGCAACAAGTTGTAGAGCCACGGTTAAGACCCTTACTTGACAGTTTGTTAGGATACGAAAAAAATCAAGGTAAAAGGGGCAAGGGTTTACAAAACCACTTTTCTTACTAATCGCGATACTATGCCTTACAAATGCCTGCCTCCTGGTTCACTTGATGCAAGTACCGCCTTTAAAAGGCCTATACACACCACCTTCAGTAAATTGGTCAGTCTCCATGCTTATCTTGATGATTTAATCATGTGTGTCAAAGGGCTGATAATTACATAAGATTTTCGAGTGTTGGATCATTTCAAAATTACTTTTGTCTTGGATACTAACTCAAACATTTTAAAGGAATTACAGAGACAATGGTTCTCCTAGAGCACTAATAGTCCTTGCTTGAAGTATTGTGAGGGACCAGTGTGAAGGGTTCTAATGTTGATTAGATTTATGTATACTAGTAGCCTAGCTCTGCTTTCAAATTTTGTGCTTCTTTTCTCTGCTTTAAAATACTTTTATTTCTGCTTTCTAGGTTAAGTTTTTTCCCTGCTGCGCTTCATTTCTGTCTTTTATTGTTGTTTTTTTAGTTTCTGCAATTTTACTTCTGTCATGATTTGGTTTCTTCTTATCTTTTAATCATTTTGGTCAAATAGGATTTTGGATCAATTTTGCCACAGTGACACTCCTGCAAAGCATTGTTAGTCAATAACAATCAAGCTTACACAGATATTATGATGCTCCTCTGAAGGGTACTTGAAATTGTTACATTTTTCCACTGATGTCCTGTAAAAAATTGGCTATTTCCCGCTTCTCCTTGCCATTCTTCATCCATCGAGATTTTAAGAGAAATCTAAAAGTTTTCCTCCTAAACGTTAGGGAGCATATTCTAGTCAAATGATTATGCGTACAGTGGTAAAACCCCTCATACTGAACACTTTTCATGAATTATTACCAAATTCCCAGTCATCTTTCCATTAAATCAGCTCACTTCCCCCTGTTGCATAATCATCCGAGTTATATCCTCTTGACATGTTGTTTGGTCCACGAAACCATGAGTGCTGAGTTCTAAATTAGTTGGAATTTTTTTTTCCCGTGGAGTCACCAGTTTGTTGACAATTAAAATTGTCAACGAAGTTCCACCCACAAAGTGTTGCTAAATCCTATTATTATAAAAACTAAATAATACTAGTAGGTGGGACCCCCTTGAACCATTGGAGATCAGATCTGTTCATTTTTTTGATGTTATGATGATGTGCGACACGACTTACATGGTTGATGAGGATCTTTTTGTTATCAATTATGATTTGAGCTTATGAAGTGTTGATTCCTTATGTTACTACAACCTATGCTATTCATTAATGCCATTGTTTTATGTTCTTATCGCACCTTCACAACAAACATGTTAGTAAAATCACATGAAGGACAAATTTGAGAGAGGCGGAATGCTATAACAAATGCAAAGAAAAGGGACCTAATTCGGAAAATACCACATGCAAACAATTAGGAAGGAATAAGAAACAATGCAAAGGGATGGGATTTTAACTACCCCATATACTATACTACATGCATAAAAGTCTTAACAATTATGGTTGGATCCTAGCTAACAAGTGATGATTATACGATTTAATTGAGTTATATGTTTAATACACATATGGTATGGAACATTGGTGGCACATTTGGCAAGGTCATAGTGCTAATGGTTATGCGAATTGTTATATGGAACTTGGATTATGCCATGGAATAAGTTAGAAAGGTGGTATTCCCATCTACGGTATAAAAATAGGGTGATATTCCCATCTACTTTTATTTAGCCAAGTAAAGTCTGAAAATGCTTGTGTAAGATCATTTCATATCTTTTCCTCAACATGGGTCACAAACATTTGACAAGGAAGTTGGTTCCCTAATATTTTATTTATAATAGCTAGATATTTCTAGAAGATATCTTAGTAGATATCTTCTATCGAATAGGTTATATTGTTATTGGTTTGTTACTAGAATTTAGTAACAAAATTATAGATTTGGAATTGGTTTGGATAGCTCGGGATTTTGTTAGTTTGTGAGTGTAATGTTCCCAACCAATATTGCTTGGAATCTTTGAGGTTTATGTGTTTTTTGGTTGTGGTATTTCGTCAAACAGTTTGCATGATGGTCTTCTCAAGTTCGCTATGAGGGTTTTGTTGAGTTTTGCAGCACATAAATAATAGGATCATAACAATAATGGATACACAATAATATGCAATAAGAAGTAACACATGAAATAGCCACAAAATACCTCAGATATGAGTTTTATTTATCATAATAGTTGTCCTGATATAAAATGGAGCAGATGTAGAATATATATAAGAGAATAGAGTGTATGGTTGATAATGCTTCCAAGATACAATAGAGATATGAAGATATAGGCTTCCAAAATCCTCCTCAAGATGAACACCAAATATCTAGAAGATCCAACTCATCCCTAGCTGAGATGTGATATCCTCCCTTGCATTATGTGCCCCTCACTAGCTGTAGCAAGCCAAGAAATCGACCTCCAAGGATATTGCCTATGAATCACTAAAACCAACTGCTAAATGATAGATTGGGGAATAACACAATCCTATGATGAATCTCCTAACTATCGGGTGAGATATCACCCTCCAAAAGACTAGATCCAAGGTGAAGACTGCGCAATCCTGAAGAGCAAATGCGCCCCACTAAAAGATAAACTAAAATGGCTGAAGAATACGCTCAAATACTAATGCAAATAGCCCCCCTGAGGATAATGAATAGCTCTGAAGTGTGATCTCTCTTATATCTGATGTATACCATCCACCACAAACTCCTCACTCAAGAAAGTGCACCCTAGCTTTGCAGAAACTCACCAGAAATGTGACTTGCTTCCTCAATTTCCCCTGTGAAAGAATAATAAATGATTTAGAATGGTGAGGGAGGGATATTTCACGTCCATGACCAAGCTTGGTTTAGGAAAGGTGGAATCATTCACCACTGAGTTGATCTCTAAGGTTTGTTCAGTCAAAACCCTCAAAACCCCCAAGTGCATGGGCTCTCTAGCAAGAAGCCAGACATAAAATGATAAGCAACATAATGAGAGAATAAAGGCCCCTATCTCTCTTTTATCCCCCTTTTTCACCTTTTCCCTCCAAGTGAATTTTACTTTATTTCTATTATTCCTTAATTAAATCACTTTATTAATTAATTGGCCTTTTTCCCTCTAAAAAGTGATTTATTCGTCCCTATGGATTCTTCGGCCACTGAAAGTCACTTCTCATCATCTAATCCTGTAGTGATCTTCGTCCCGATTTCGATGAGCTATTACTCTAAGAGGTTTCTCTAAGTAGTATTCCCAAAATGACCTTCTTAGTGAAATTAATTAGTATATGACCCATAATAACTCAAAATTACAGAAATCATCAAAATGCAACAGAACTAAAGCCAAGTTGTGCAGAATGGATCCTAATGATGAAATATGATGAATGATGCAAGTCGGGCCCAATAAAACCCCTCAATATCTTGTAAAATCACTATCACTCTCATCTGGCTACTGTGGTAGTCATAACACTATGTAATATAATAATGTCCAAAAATGGGGACATTATAGTCCTCCGTGCTAGAATATTGCTTGTCCTAAAGAAATAAATGAATCAATATACATATGATACTGGGTTTCTATATCCACCTGTGTGACACAAAGTAGGCTCCCCTCAAGATGTGGCCCCTCAAAGTGCTCACCATGCATGACACCCAAATGCTCTTGCTGAGTAGAATGATCAAGGAACATAGAACCTCGGTCAACTCCCCAATCAACTGCTCTACTAAAAAATCAACTCAATCAAATAATGAAATACCAAGAACTCTAATCCCTGGATCCCATATCAATATTTGAACTGAAATGCCCTGTGAAGTATATTCGTGTAACATATAAACACCATGAGTCCTCTACAAATAACACACAACCTCCACCCGAAATGAGTCTGATCTCTAAGACCATACCAAACCCAGCAAGACCTCCATTGACTAAACATGATGCTTCCATAGTGAGGTACTTCCAAACCTCAATGAATCACTAAAAAGTGTCGTGCTCCCCCCAAAACTGAAGCTCAATGGAAAATCAAAGTGATTTTCCCTTACAAAGGTCCACTCGCCTCCATCATTCAATGAAATTCCCAACCATGTAATCCCAGGGTCCCATGCTAATCTCTGAAAGAGACCATCACGCTGACACTGCACTACTCTGATCATGATTGTCTGCCCATCGTATACATACTGGATCTCCCACTCCTGGATCCTCATGCTAAAATACCTGTGATAATTGGGCCTGCTATCAAAAAGATGAACCTGTAAAGGTATCACTGTGGAACCAAAATCTTTCCATCCTTCACTATAATTGATCACGAGTATCAACATGGAGAACTTGCCTCACCACATAGAACAAATCCTAGCAAGCCCTCTAAAAATAATCCAAGAGTGAAGTATGCCGCTCTCAGGAGCAACCCGGAGCATCATAAGATGAAGAAAAATACTAACCAAATGGACTCTTGGATCCCATGGAAAATTTGGAAGTTCATCACTTCCAATCCCCACTAATTGTTGATGTGCCATACTGATAACTGTCAGAATCCCTCCATCCTCATCCCAATGAGAATCTAAATCTATATCATCCTCTGATATCTCCTCTGTCCCATGGCCTAAGATACTCTCCATCACACCCAAGGCCTCAATTGTCTATCTCTGATGATCCTCCCCTATCTTGTTGTATGTAATCAAGTCACTCTTGTTAGGAGGTCTCTGCCTATCGACTCTCCATGTCCCCTGGCCCTGTCTATCTCCCCTTGTGTTGCTGTCAATGATGAAAATATCGGGAATGGATAACATAAATAACTGCAATCCTCTAGAGGCATGGGAAGTATCATATGCTTTGGTCAATCCCAAGGACTTGAACAAAATCTCATCCACTGGTACCCATGATAAAGAATCTCTTGTACTCATCACTAAACTCCAACCATCGGGTACAACAGTCGATAACTCCATAACCTGTTGCTCAATCCTTCTCCCTCCATCATCACTCATATAACTACTACTACTATGAGGGTGATCTCCCATAACTATGTACTATTTCAAGGGAGAGGAATATCCATGATCCACTACGTATGTCTCCTCTCTACAATCCAATGCGTCCCCCTGAATCCCAATGTACACCTTTGCATGCTCATGTGAACTATCTGTCATCATCATATACCCTTGTATAGTCACACAAGATACTATATCCTCTCGCGTCATCACATATCTAAGGTGTATTGCTGGATCAAACTCTACATGGATGTCATCCAATCCTGGAACATAAATGAAGTGTCCTCATACCTTCTCCTAGATCTAGAATCCCCATGCGTATGTGTATGACCAATTGTCTCAGAACTACCCATGAATGATGGTCCATGTGACACATGGGCATCCTCCATTGTCTCCTGGTCATATCCCTCACACACCTCCATCACTTGACGCTCCTATAATATGGACCTTGATTCCTAAAGGGTTGTTTGTGCGCCTTCTAAGAATCCTCGTGTGCTCTCCAAATCATGAGTGAGTCGGTCCACCTCAATCTCCTTCTCCCTCAGTGCCCTGTGATACATCTCGCCAACCTCTAATAGGTAATCTCTATCCATTAATAATTGTTGTTAGTTGGCCCTCATCACAGTAACTCTCTCCATGAGTGTATGGAAGTCATCAATGGCAAGTCCCCCATCTGAACCATCATGTTCCATCAAGTTCCTCCAACAATATCCTTCCACCAAATGCATGTGTATGATCAATTCATCTAGTGGCTGCCATGATCATGTCCTCACTGACTCTCAACTATCCTTTCAAGTGTCATGACTCCTGATCACAATCTTGCTGAGGTGCTACCATATAAATATCACTGCTAGTGTCAACAATGAAATCCCCATCAACACACACCTCAATATATATGGCATTGAACCGCCCACTGTCATCTGTGCTACTGAGTCCTCCTATACACCACTCCACACCATCACCAACTGCTACCCCCATCTGAATCACACTGTATCTTGTATGAGAAATTGTATCCTCATGTGCGCTCACTATACTAATTTCATCTACACCTGGATCCCATATATATGTGTCAAGACATGAGATATGGTCATCCTGACCGATAAGGATTGCATCCTCATCACTGTAGACCGGTCCAAGAAGTGAGTATCCCAAAAAGTTGTCAGTCTCCACAATCTGATCTAATAATAGACTCCCCAAAAGAGGTGACTCTCCCTCCTCAAACTGATAGGTATGCATATAGTCAACTGGCTCTAAGCCATGCCTCTCATCCTGGGTCTATAGATCCATATGTCCCTTGTGTTCCAATACTACACAAGGCTCCTCTACTACCTTCAAAATGTCACTGATATCCTCTTGTGTCATGTCGAACATAAATTTCTAAGAAGGTAAGGACTATGTCACTCTCATCTCCATGGGAAGAAAAATATCCCCTATGCATGACCCCATCCTAGGTGCTAACACATATGTATCCTCACAAGTGTCACCACTATGCTAAGATGTTGAGTCCTCAACACTGTCTGATAGGGAAGCTAAAGAACATGCACTATCATCCTGTCCATCCAACTGTCCAAAAAATGTGCAAGAGTCTCGTGACTGCTCTAATGAGGTATCTAGGGCCTCATCCTCATCACTGTCATAATGCACCTCAATGTAATGCACTCTCCTTTTACCCATGTACCTGTGATCTGGCTCCTAAGGCACTTTGCAACTGTAGCAAAGTTCCCTGCACCTAATGGGTATAGGCTCAATCTGTGCTTCCTTCTATCTACTAGTTGGTAGTGATGTATCTACATCCTTGACTCCTTTGGCTCTGGTTTCCTCTGCTATGCTACTCCAATAATGGATTTCTTCTATCTTTTTGGCCCAATGTGTAACCTCATCTTTGCTCCACCAATGATTTTTGATGGATACAAATTGTTAGAATGTTACTTGAGCTCTGAATGTCTCACTAAGGGCGAAATATTCCTTATACAATATATGATCTCCTCTGTAAAATATGCAAACTCCATCTCTCCTCTATATCATCAATGTATATCATAGGCTGGCGAAGGAAATTCACTTTGATACCACTGTAATATTCCCAACCAATATTGATTGGAATAATTGAGATTTATATGTTTTCTGGTTGTGGTATTTCGTCAAACAGTTTGCATGATGGTCTTCTCAAGTGCGCTATGTGGGTTTTATTGATTTTTGCAACACATAAATAATAGGAGCATAACAATAATGAATACACAATAAGATGCAATAAGAAGTAACACATAAACTAGCCACAAAATACCTCAGATCTGAGTTTTATTTATGATAATAGCTATCCTCATATAAAATGGAGCAAATCTGGAATACATATAAGAGAATAGAGTGTATGGATGATAATGCCTCCAAGATACAATAGAGAGATGAAGATACAGGCTTCCAAAATCCTCCTCAAGATGAACACCAAAGATCTAGAAGATCCAACTCGTCCCTAGCTGAGATGTGATATCCTCCCTAGCACAATGCGCCCCTCACTGGATGTAGCAAGCCAAGAAATTAGTCTCCAAGGATATGGCATATGAATCACTGAAACCAACTGCTAAATGATCGATCGAGGAATAAGACAATCCTCTAATGAATCTCCTAACTGTTGGGTGAGATCTCACCCTCCAAAACACCAGATCCAAGGTGAAAAATGTGCCCTCATGAAGAGAAAATGCACCCCACTGGAAGATAGACTAAAATGGCTGAAGAATACCCTCGAATACTAATGCAAAGAGGCACCTTGAGGATAATAAATACCTCTGAAGTGTGATCTCTCTAAGATTTGATGTATACCATCCACCATGAACTCCTCACTCAAGAAAGTGCAGCCTAGCTTTGCAAAAACCCACCAGAAATGCGCCCTGCTTCTTCAACTACCCCTATGAATGAATAGTAACTGATTTAGAATGGAGAGGGAGGGATATTTCACCTATGTGACCAAGCTTGAATTAGGAAAGGTGGAATCTTTCACCACCGAGCTGATCTTTAGGGTTTGTTTAATCAAAACCCTCAAAACCCCCAAGTGCATGGGCTCTCTAGCAAGAAGCCATACATAAAATGATAAGCAACATAGTGTGAGAATAGAGGTCCCTATCTCTCTTTTAACCCCCCTGTTCACCTTTTCCCTCCAAGTGAGTTTTACTTTATTTTTTTTATTCTTTAATTAAATCACTTTATTAATTAATTGGCCTTTTTCCCTCTAAAAGGTGATTTATTCGTCCCTATGGCTTCTTCGGCCACTGAAAGTCACTTCTCATCATCTAACTATAGTGCTCTTCCTCCCAATTCTGATGAGATATTACACTAAGAGGTTTCTCCAAGTATTATTCCCAAAATAACCTTCTTAGTGAAATTAATTAATATATGACCCATAATAACTCAAAATTACAGAAATCGTCGGAATGCAACAAAACCAAATCCAGGTTGTGCAAAATGGATCCTGATGATGAAATATGATGACTGATGCAAGTCAGGCCCAATTAAACCCCTCAATATCTTTTGAACTCACTGTCACCCTCATCTGGCTACTCTGATAAGAATAACACTCTGTAATATAATAATGTCCAAAAATGGGGACATTATAGTGAGCTACCCGAGAGCTCTATGGGATATATTGAATGTATTCATAATTGATATATGTTAGGAAGTGTGGAGAGAAAGTGTGAGACTATGTGTTCGTAGATGTCTGAGAGACCATGAAGGAATAAAGCATCAATGTGTATTTTTATTCCTTCGATCATTTGAATAAAGATTGTGTTCATGAATATATGCTTATGTGTATGATTGTTAAATTCTATATATTATTTGAAAGCATAGAGTGTAGGTGATCATAATTGTACGAATAGAATGCGAGATCATAGCTCAATGGTGTGAAATCTGTGAATTTCATAAGTTAACAAACCGATAGTTGATATTAGATCTGGGAGAGAGCCTCACCGGATCAACAACTTTTTTTGATCGTCCATCGAACCTCGAAAGGAACAGAACATGTGTTGTTGAAAGCCTTCCTATCTCCTGTCAAACTTCCACTGTGACGTAATACTCTGACCAGTAATCAGAAGCATCCATTTACGAAGGAAATCAACGATCTAGATTGATTGTTGATCAGAACTCTCGTGATGAAAGCAACTCCAACGATGAATCCATGCCATTCATCGGAATAGATCGGTGAAGAGATCAACCGTCCATTAGAAATCCAGTTTCAGAGCATATTTCAACACTCCGGTGCAAAATTATCAAAGAAAAACATCGAAGAATATTCCATCGTAGTCTTGTTTTATGTCCCGATAGATCTGTTTGTTTGTTTGAGAAGTGATCAATGGTGGAGAATAAATGTGATCCAACTCCGAAAAGCTATCTATGTTGTCCCCTAGACATAGATCAATGGTCACAATTAAAGGTTGTTTAGAGTCCAAAAATACCATTCAGAGTAATAATTCTGACCATTCGAAGTTGCACTTCAAATAGCGTTGCAAAAAAAATATCTAACCATCCATCCAAAAGTAGAGAAACGAGGATCAACGGCTAAGGAAATTCCACCTTGGTAATCTATTTTTGGTTTAAAGCCTGCAAAATTGGTAAAGGAAATAAGACTGTGGATCTGGTATTTGATCATGTGAGTGAGAAGGGGCTTAACGCCTATCTAAACCTGCAACTAGTTGAGTATTGGATTCGATCCGAGGGCGCGAATTGGGAATTCAACAATAGAGTAAAAGTTTGAATACTTTGTTCTATGGGTTTGGAGCGTAAGGTCATCACCACCTCTATCTGTCCATCTATTTGTGGATGAAAAGTTATGCTCTTGTTTAACTTAGTGTCCATTAACTCCCACAATCTAGAACAAAACTTCCTCGAGAATCAAGAGTCTCAATCAGATACTATAGATGTAGGCAACCAAAAATGAACCCAAACATTAGCAAAGATTAATTGTGTTGTCTGTTCAGCTGTGACTTGCTTTCTACAATGAATTAAGATACACATATTACTGAACCTATCCACAACAACATATAAATAATCATGACCTGTTCTGGACATCGACAAACCCCCTACAAAATCCATGGACACACTTTCCCATGGTTGAGAAGGTACTAGAAGTGGTGTATATAACCCCAACTTTCTTTTGCTAGGCTTACTTGTGGCACACAAAACACACTCTTTTACATACTTGGAAACGATTTCATTCACTCGAGGCGAATAATAATATATTTGCAACTGTACTATTGTCTTTCCTACCTTGAAGTGACCACAAATGAGCGATGTATGGGCTTCCTTGATTACATTTTCTCTTTCATCCCTAAGTATACAAAGCTTTCCAAGATGATATAATAAATTATCATGCACATGATAATCCAATTCTTCATTCTGATTGCCATGAGTTAGATATTTATACACATCTTTAAAATCCTAATCTCTAGCATATTGTTAAACAAAACTTTCATGAGCTAAAGAATTATGCTTTAATATTGTAGATGCAATGACTACTGGTCTTGATAACATGTCTACGACCTTGTTATGGATTCCCTTCTTATACTTAATTACCAAATTAAATTTCTGTAAGAAACCCATCCACCTAAAGTGTCGTGACTATTGTAGCTTGGTTTGTGACTGCAAATACTATAATGGTTTATGATCTGTATGAATTATTATCTCCTTCCCCATTAAGTAATGCTTCCACTTTTTAACAATTTGTACCAAAGCATACAGTTCCTTATCATATGTTGGATAGTTAATTACTGCTTGAGTAAAAGTTTCATAATGGTAAAAGATAGGTTTACCTCGTTGCATCAAGACTTCTCCCATGGCATATCCACTCGCATCGGTTTGTATTTCAAATGGATGTTGCAGATACGACAATGCCAAAATTGGTGCGGTAGTACTTATTTTCTCTTTCAATATCTTGAAGGGTTTTTGTTGCTTGCCTCCCCACTGAAAGACATGTTTCACACTTGTTAATTCATGCAAAGGAGCTGCTATGAAAGAGTAATTAGCAATGAATTTCCTCAAGTACTGTACTTCCCCTAAGAGGATCTTGACTTCTGTGGTAGTGTTTTCTTGGGCCAATTCACGATGACTTCCTCCTTTGAGGGATCTATCTTCAACTGACCATTCCCTACAATATAAACCAAGTACACTAGAGAGGTTTTTCCAAACTCACATTTAGACATCTTTACATACAACTTATCTCTTTTCAAAAGTTCAAATATTGTCCTGACATGTATTATATGATCTTCCTATGTTCAACTAAAGATCAAAATATCATCTAAGTAGACAATGAAAAAATCATCTATAAAAGACATGAAAACATCATTCATTACCCTCATAAATGTTGCAGGTGCATTGCATAAACCAAATGACATAACCAACCATTCAGACAACCCCTGTTTTGTCTTGAAAGCAATTTTCCACACATCACTTTCTACAATTGTAATTTTATGGTAACCACTTCTCAAATCTAGCTTAGTGAAATAGACAACATTTTCAACTCATCCAATAAATAATCAATTCTAGTAAGAGGATATCGGTTCTTTACTGTGATCTTGTTCAGTACTTGAAATTCAATACACATCCTCCATGTACAGTATTTCTTTGGAGCCAAGACAATAGGAGATCCACATGGAGAGGAACTTGGCCTTACGATTCCTTTATTGAGAAACTCTTGAACTTGTTTCTTTATCTCTACATTCTCTATCACTGATAACCTGTACATACCAATATTAGAAAGAGGAGTATCCTGCTTCAAATAAATTTCATGTTCAACCTCCCTCTTAGGAGGCAAACCTATAGGTTCCTGAAATAGCTCATCATAGATAGAAATAATCTTTACCAATTCTTGCTTATGACCTAAGTCAAAACCTGAAAAGATATCTGATATATATTCCTCTTTTTGCTTCACCATCACGAGAACAGAAAATTTACTAGCACTTACAAGTCTCTTCATTTGTCCTGTGCTCACTAAAGAAACATTGGTTTTAATACAATGAGCTCTAACAATATATTCAATCTCGTCTTTGAAAAGGTGATGTTTGTTCTCTTCACGATATAATGTGTCTTCCTTGTCAAATAAATATGGACTACCCAAGACAATACTGCAAATGTTAAGTGGAACTACATCCAACTCAACCTCATCAATGAACTTGGAAGTAATTGCAAATCTGATTTTACACTGTTTGGTTACTTACAACTTAGGATCCTCACACACCCAACCTAATGGATATGGTTTCACAGGAGGTGTGGTATTTAAACCTAACTTCTTAACAATTTATTCATATATTAAATTAACTCGAGATCCACTATCAAACAAAGTATATATCTTTGTATGCTTCACTATCATCCTTACATGGAAAATCTCACTTCGTTTCTTTTGATTAAGAACACTTTCCAATTCAACAAATTGAACCAAATAACTAGAAGTAGCAATAGATATACCTTTACTTCCCATTGTTGTGATTTTAGTTTCATCTCCTGAATCCGATCCTAGATCTTCTTGAGATGTTACATTAATCTTTTTTTCCCCTTATTCTAGATCTTCTTTGGTCGCAACTTTGGATGCAACTTCCAACACTTTGCCTCCTCATGTCCTTTCCTCTTACAGTGAGAACATGTAGGCTTCTCTTCATCTTTCTTCATTTTAGTTGACTTCTTACTCCTCCTTTTTCCCTTCAACTTCTTCTCAAACTTGTGTGGCTTCTTATCCTCAAACACATGCTTTCCCTTGCTAGCTTCAAGATGAGTAGCTTGTACTGACACTTTGTCAATATTAGTAGGGTTAAACATCAATATAACATGTCAAATATATGAATTCATACCATGATACCACCAATATATTTTAGAAGAGTTTCTCGAGTATGTAATGGAATTCATAAAGATAATGTTTTCTTCTTAAATTCATCTGTATATACTTGAACATTTTTTCCTTTTCCTTGTCTTAGATGATGCCAATCTATTATTGTTGTTTGCATATAATCTAATGGATAAAATTGTTTTCTTAATGCAATAGTAAATTCATCCTAAGAACAAATTACTTTACCCTATTGGATGAGATCACTTTGCCTCCTACTCTCCCACCATACCAATGTTGTTTTGCCCAAATGAAGAGTAGCCAACAATATTTTTGCAGCGTCATCCACGATTTTATGTACCTCGCAATATACTTCAATTTGTTTAATCCAATTGTCCAACTTCTTTGCATTCAATTCTCCATCATAAATCGACAAGTCAAACTTTATATCTAACTTTAATAAAGGCAAATCATGAGAACGAGAAGACTTCTTCTTATGAGAAGAATGTTTGTTGTAATCAAAATATGATGATGATTATCATGGGGATGAAGGGGGCTTTGGAGGTTTTTCACCTCGTCCTTCTCCTTCGACTTTTAATGATGTCTCAGCTCCTCCAACCTTACAATACAATTCTTCCACCATTGTCTTCATCTTGAGGAATTCCTCCATCATGGCCTCAAATCTCATCCTAGTATCTTATCCTTCTTCGGATTCCATTCCTCATATTCGAAATTCCTTTTGAATTTATGGGTTGAAGTCTTCAAGCATGCCTTCACCTAGCTTGGATTTGGACCTCGTAAGCATTCACTTGCAAACACTTGTCAAACCAGCTATGATACTAACTTGATCTGAAAATTCTTAGATGTTAAATTATTTCTTAAGTATACATAAACATCCAACTTGATTTGAAAAATATGATCGTCTTGACTATTTGAAAATAATATAAATTCACTTACTTATCCAAAATTCATTAAACTGGTGAACAACTTGTGAGAAACCGAGTGAAATAGAAACAACAAGAATAAGACAAATTACACAAGTTGTTAACAGAGTTCACCCATTTTGGGCTACGTCTTCGGGTCTACTTCCAAATGAGAGACCACTCTATTAATGCTCAAATGCTTGATAGAATAATGAATCCACTTGTGTTTTTACAATGACGTTCTTATCTGTTACTCAAACTTAGTTATGAGTGTCAAAATCATCTTTGTCTCGAAAAAATGAAACTTTTGACTGTAAACACCCTATGCTTCTCTCAAAGAGCTCTATGACATAAAAAACGATGCAAAGCAGAACTAGTAGCACCACTTGGCACACATTCCAATGCACTCACTCTCCAACTGGGCCCACAAATATATGTTGTGCATTTGGTCAGGTGCCTAGTTTAAATAAGGGAAGTTGGAGGGTCAAACCCCACCCGACCCACTATATGCTCGGTGGAAAATTAATTACAACTTAAATAGATATTTTGTGATGGTTTTTAACAAGGGTGCATGTGGCGAAATGGTTAGATTGTTGTGTGGTAAAGATGTTGGAATATTTGGGTGGTTAGTCGGAGGTCGCAGGTTTAACCCCTGTGGACCCCCATTTTTAGTGCATTGTTAAAACAATAACTTTAAATATAAACTTCCCACTAACCATAATAAGTCTCATAAATGGGCTAATGGTTAAGTCGTTCGCCTATCAAGTCGAAGGTTATGGGTTCAAGTCCCGTCGAGCCACAATTTTTTTTTGGATAAGGCCATATTGGGAAAATTTGTAGTTCCACGTGGCACCATCTCACTGGTCCATGTGTCACACTCTTACTAGCCCACCTATTGTACAATCAACGTACAGTCAACCTGCCTACATCAACCGCCACCTATTAGTGCCACACCATCACCGTACTGCCACGTCACTTTAGGGCTTGCCACATGTCACCATTTCAGTGGTACCATGTGGATTGTACGGATGACACATGGAATTTTTTTACTAGTCCAATTGGGTGTCGAAAACGCCAAAACTGAGTGACATGTGGTAGCCTCTCGTGCTGCCACGTCATCTTGTTGACATCATCATGATGTCACCTTGTGCCCTGTCAACAATATGGATGACCACATGGTAGCCCATGGGCCTGCCACGTGTCCTTCCCCTTTTGAATTTTTGTCTGTTGGTCAAAATCTTTAAAACATCATAACTTCTTCATACAATGTGTGTTTGAGGCCATTCAAATTGCACTGGAAAGCTCTCGTCAATCTCTACGCAATGGATTCATTTTCATTAGAATTTGAGACGATCAATGTTTTAGCATTCCTAGATCCACCTGGATCAGTAACATAACCAACTTGATCATAACCATCAAACTTGTTCATGTTGACTTTTGGAAAGTGATGTCACGAGTTGTTATCCTAAAACGATGATGTGTTCCTATGATGATCATGAAAGGGTGGCTCTAGGCAATATCCTCCCCCATTGGAAGAGTTATCCTCTTATGTCTGCTTTGGTAACCCTAATAGAAGACCTTTTCCATTTCAAAGAGCCTCAAGGTTTTTTTTTATTGCTCCAAAAGTATCAAGTTTTTATTTGATTTCTTTAATGATAGATGAGAGGCCATTGAATAAAGTGTCTAGACCTTCAATATTTTTCATAATGGAGGTCAAATGTTCTATCGATCTTACCAACTTGTTGGCTTGAGAATCTGGATCATGTGCTTGAGAGTTCCAAGTGGATGCCATAAGTCCTAGGTTTCACTGAAAAAGGGTTGCCAGAGTGTTATATCAAGTGATTAACAATGCACAAGGAGTCTTTTAAGGTGTGTTTCCCATTTTGTAGTGGCCAGGGTTTGTGGGGTCCCAAGGGAAAATGAATACCAAGTGTTATAGTTATATGATATATGTATGGGTTTCCAACAATAGTACTCAACCCAATCTCTTAAATCTCTAATTAAAGAGGACAAACAATACCCATAGTTGTACTACCCAATTCCTTAGTTTAATATTGAAATAAGGTGGTTGCTAGTTTTATGTAAGGTTGGTTTTAGGTTCTCCTAGGGGACTTTCTATATATCCAATGGGATGTGGAAGTGAGAATTTGCATATAGGTGTCTTCTGATGCGATACTACTCGAAGGGGGACCAACAAAGGTTACAAGGGTGTCCAATAAGATAACTCCACTTGTATTTCTACATTTAATCTTCCTCGGTCGCAGGTTTACCCACTGGATGATAAAGCTATGTCTTATTTAAAGATGAAGGAACATATCTCTAACCTAAAAATAATAATATATAAAATCTAGGTGGAATTAGCCTACTTTGTAATGGGGTTTCATTGTGCAAGTAAGGTTTGAGGTGGAAAATTTGAAATCATCACAACTCCCTCAATATTGACTGAAATCTTTATTATGACACCAATTATGAAATGTTGCAACTAATGTGCATCCAATACCATTGGTATAGCGAAAATCTGGGCACTCTTTCAAAAGATATATGCTTTGCAATACGTGTTGTCATCGTCAAAAATAATAATAATAAATTAATTAAGTAATATTAAAATTATAAAAAACTAAGATAAAAATAAAAATAAAAAATATTTTAAATCAATGATATCGTCATTTTCAGGACTTTGATTTAGATGATTTCTTGTTTTGAACTTGGGTATTTTTTCGAGAGGCACTCAAGTTTGCAACTGTTTTCTTCAGATTCAATAAATAAAGTTTGAATTATGGATTTGAAGGTTGTCAACCTATCTTTCCTATTAAAAAATATGTAGACAAAGAAAAAAAAGTGAGAGAATTTTTTTTCCACTTGTTACCCAACACAGAGCTCCAATAACACTTGTAGTCATCTTGACCCTTAAAATTGAATCACAAACAAGATATCTAGAAAAATACAAGTGTACAAGAGCAAATGCAAGAGATAATGAGAGTAATTCTTATGAAATATAAACTTTGCATTGATTATTTTCAAAAGAGAGGGAAGCGATCACAAGCCTCTTTGAGGGGGCAACCTCTTATGAGCAATGATCCAATTAGAATAATAACACTTGAAAAACATTCCATATCCTTCTAGCTAAAACAGATTTTCAATAGAAAAAATCTAACTACTTGTGGCCCCATCATTAATAATTACCAACTACCTACTAGGCATTATTTGATAAAGAGGACCCTTTTACATTAAATAAATATCCACTAGCTATCTACAAGGCCTTATTCAAAGAGCATGGCCATATACTTTAATTGAATAACTCCTAAGTACCCTAGAGTAGGAAGGTGT
>JASDQU010736368.1:149832-167235 GCA_032191745.1 Picea mariana | reverse complement strand
CCTTGAATAAATAATATTAACCCATTTCTAGGTCACTTAACCTATTTTCCTTATTTTTAGGGTTAACCACTTTCCATAAATATTCCTTCTTGATTTTGTCACCTTATTTTATCATTTCTTCTTTTAGGTCACTTTGACTTCTTTGACTTTGGGGGCTTCAAGCCTTCATGTGAGGTTCCTTCATCTTCGTAAGGCCATAACTCTCAAACCAAGAGGAGTTATGTGACATTCCACAGACCTCCAGAAATGGCATGACAAGCACTATCCATCTAGGATAGTTTCACCAACAATTTCCTTGATCTTCATCTCGTTATTCCTCATACAAGCATGGGTCCTCCAACCTTTCTTCTAGCATAACTCAATCCGTAAAGCATCTTCCCGTGAGGTCTTTCACCAAAAGGGGACCACTTTGGAGTTCATCCATTTGTGCACCTTATCAATCATGATAAGACAATAATGAGTCATCTATACATTTTTCCAACAATGCATCATATACCAATGGAACCACATCGATCCATCTTCATCATGTATTAATGACAACTCATTGGTCCATCTTCATCTATGCATTCTCATCAAGGAAAATACATATTATATTACATAAATCATCATTCAATCAATCCTTTGACATCAATCAATCACTTGACATCAATCAATCAAACCATTGGCATCAATGACAACATGATCCAACAGAAGGATAGGGTAGGACCCTAACAAATTTAAATAGACACCACAATATTCATCCAATTACGATTGATGAGACAAACCAATAATCCAATGAAACCAAAGATTAAGGCACTCAGATGATAAGTTTGGTCAGACAACAACATCAACAAAGCAACACATAGAGGAATTGGCAGAATGGTGACAAAATAAAACATAATCAAACCCTTTAATACATGAGCATGATATATAGCCTTAAAACAAGAACTCTGCATTTAATCACAAATCAAATTAGTGGTGAGAGTACCATTAATGAATGACACACCATACTCATGAATGTCTAATTTTAAACTCCTCAATGATTCAAACAACATTGTTGAAGATTTTAGAGTTGATCCCAATTGAACCCGAACCTTTGAACTTCTTAAGCACTGATGTCCAATGCACTGACACTAAATTAATCCATATGATGAGCTTCAAATGATACTTAATAAATGGTATTAGGTTAATGGCATTCCCTTGTATGTTATCGTTGACAATGGGAGTAAAAAACAATTATCTACGTTGACACATCTAAGAGGCTTAACTTGGTCACATCATCCCTATCATGTGGCTAAGCAATACTTGATAACTTTTCTACTTCTTCTCGTCTGACCTTGTGAAAAACTAGTTGGGAAAGTTTGTGAAGTGGCTCAACGATGGCTAAAACCACTAGACTACACCTTCACCAAAAACCCTAGTCATTTTCAAACACATTAACGTACTTATTCAACATTGTTGTTATCCATTCCAAAAATTTACCATTATCCATCTACCAAGTCATTATTTATTGTAACTTAACCATGAACTATAAACATAAGGCAATGCAACATATAACACACTAATAAGAACACAAAAATACACCAATGTTTAAGTGGGAAACCTACTCCTTTGGGAGAAAAATCCACTGAACCATGATTAGTCAAGTTCCATATAAAGAGTACAACCATGAAGGTGTCGAGCTTTGTTGATAATTCACCAAGGAAAAACAAAGAGAGTCAATCACAATAGAACAACAAGGAGACATTCACCTTTACAAATTAAATTTCCACGAATGACCACTACGACAATCTTGGACATAGCCATTATTCTTTAAAGCAATCCACTACAACAAGTGTTTGAGTTGAAATAATTTTTACCTCAAACATTCCAATTTACCTCTAATGTAAACTACCCCAATTGTTGCACCAAAGAAGACTCAATCCTTAACCAATTCTTCCACTACATGAACAGTTAATCCCATCCTTATCTGACAAAGTCTCCACGCATAAATAGAACATGAAAAACTTTGCGCCCTTCTTCTATCTCTTGCTCACCCCCGAAATGAACTCTTCGATGACTCTTTGTATATATATAAAATATCTCTGATCCATTTTTCCCTAGAATGGTCGACCCACATGTTTTCTTCAAAACATGCCTAACTCAATTGCCTCTCAAACGACTTGGGTGGTCCCAACCCATTTTCACCCAAACTATTTACATAAGGATACCCCTTGACATGCCCCAAGTGAATTAACAATATTATTGCTAACTATGCAAAGTCTTCCATAAGAAACTATTCCATTGCCAATTTCCTTGAACCATGCCCCTATGGAGTCAATCAACACCATGTAGAACATGTCCCCATTTTCTAGTGGACAATGAATGCCCACTCAAGAATATTCCTTTTCCAACATGTTAAGTATGCACGACCAAATCTTATTCCCAAGAGTGCCCAAGGCAAGAGGAAAAGGCAAGTTGTCTATCCATTGTCCAACCAAATGCACCATGCATTGCTGAGTTGGTCAATCAATCCTTAGCCAAAGTCATGTCTAGGTTGAAAATCTATTGCAATGCCCAAGAACTAGCCATCTCATGTGATCCCAAGGTATACATATATAGAGTCATACCCCTTGTTTCATCTATGCATGATTCGGATTATGCTGAGAACGAAATGAGATACAAAGGAAAATATAGAAGAAACACAGAAATAGAGTGAAAACCAACTTCTATTAATGAATAAAATAATAGAACATTGTAGAACACAAACTAGCTAGAATGGGGTAGCTTATCTTTGAAGAGAAACAGATGTTGGCTATGATTCATTCACAACAAGCTTTACATCACACTCCATTGCATGCTTAAAGGATGTCCTTCACCTTGATTATATATGAGAGAGTGAGAGGAGAATAATTCCCAGGATGCATGTGGGATAAATTGGTCTAAGTTTAAAAAATTCCATAGGCATGTAAAACACTAGGACTTCTTATGAGGTCACCCATCCGAGTACTACTCTATCCCAAGCGTACTTAACTACGGATTTCTAAATGGATCTGGTGAATTAACCATATAGGCATTGCATTGCATTACAAATGAGATGCCATTACATTACATTCCCCACCAAAAGGGTGAATGTCATGGTTTATCAAAACCACATGATCATAAACGTTGATTTAGTGGAGAAGGTGGATGGCCAGTGAGATCCACTTGGATCAATCCTCCCCCATTAGGAAACAATGGTCCCCATTACGTCAAGTTCCCTCAGGAGATGGGGACAATTTTGTTGAATCTGAACTTTGGTGAGCCACTTTACTTGTTGAAGTAGTTGTCCTGCTTGTACTTGGCCTGTGGAAGGATGTCATGAACCCATTGATGGAGGTGATGGATCCATTAAACAAATATGGCTGCATGATTTGCCTTGGTCTGAGTGTGGGTGTAATTTTCTGGTGAAGATGCAGCAATAAGAGTTATATCAATGGGGGCATATATATATTGAACCATTGGGTAAGGGAGCACTAGGCACCAATTCAATGGAATGCGAGACATGGTAGTGCAAAGGCATCCCCATAGGTGAAGCAAAAATATCTTCATGCTCCTCTATAATCTTGTTGACCTGCTTCTGCTGGATAGAAAGGTATTGGGACGAGGATGTAGTTATCACAGTGACCTTCTATTCACCTTTTGACTGGATCGTGAAGAGGTAAAACTTTGTAGTATGAGAGATTACTTTGCGACACTATTTTGTCGAGATCAATGAAGTGGCAGTAGTAAGAGCTAGCTATGATACCCTGTAGAGCTAACCTCCTAGAGTAACAATGACACAATGAGGCTAAGACTCATAGATAATGTGGAATTTTCACATTTATGGTTGTCCTAAAAGAACATCACAAAATTCAATTGAGGCAACATCACACAATACCTCATCCTTGAAGAGGTTGATTCCATAGGACAAATGAAATTGCTAGCTGATGCGAATGTCTCATCCCTGACTCAACCATTTGATGGTGTATGGTTGAGGGTGTGGCATCATTGCAAACTTCAATCTATTGAAAACCTTGACTGAGATCTAGTTCTTTTGACTCCTGTTGTCAACAATGAAATGAAGTGGGGTCCCCTTTACCCACATCTGTGAGCGGAAGAGGTTCTCCCCCTCCTCAGGCTCCTCTAGTTCTTCTGGTTGTATTGTTGTGGCCGTGATGGTAGAAGTGGGTTCAACATCGATGATCTATTTCCATTTATTGTGCTATGATTTAGAGTTCGAGTCAGGTTTTGATTCTTTTTCTTTGAGCTCGACCACCAATGATTGTCTCAACCGACATTTATCAGTGTTGTGCCAAGGTATTTTGTGGAACTCACACCACTTTTCGATGTCTTTCTTAGACTTCCCATGACCCTTCTTAGCCGGTTGCTTGGATTGAATTTCTTGAGATTAATTCTCCTTGCTTTGTTATATTTTCTTATGAGTTAGGGTTACCTTTGGCATGCTTTTGTTGTGGCATATTTGCAAACCCAAACTCCCTCTTACTCCATTGCTTGAATTTCTGCTCAATTTTGACTACATATCGATAAACATCTCCCAATGAGGAGAGGTCCAAGAAACCCATCTATGTTTGAATGTACCTGTGCATACCACTGCGACACTTCAAAACTAGGTGTCGTTGGGAGTCTTTGATACCCAACTTCGAGCACAAGGTATGAAAGATATTAGTGTACTCCAACACCGTTTGGTCTCATTTCTGATGCAGAGTTGTCCATCTCATGTACTGGTCATCATAGTTTTTGACAAGGTAGAAGTCCTCCTTGAGGTAACCTATAAAGGACTCCCAAGTGGGTTCTCTCCCGAAAGGTGTAGATTAATCTATGGTGTATCTCTCCCAATAACCTTCCCACCAAGATTTGACACAGGGAAGGGATTTAAGGAGAGCAAAGGTGATCTTTTCGCTCTTAGAATTTTTTTGGATAGAGTAATAACCTTCTATAAAATTAAACCATTTTTCTAGAGCATCTACATCTATCTATCCTTCAAATAAGGGGATATCAAAATTGACTTATGACTTGAAGGGTGCCACACCTCTGAAATGGTTGTTTGTTGAAGATGCCTTGACCACCATTAGTATTCGTTGAAGGATCTGAGCGAAGTTGTCCATCATCTCGTTCCTCTGTCGCACGAGGAATTCCTCAAGCAACATCTTGGAAGGAACTCTTGCTCCCTCATCTCTATTTTCTTCTGCCATGGGAGGTTGCTTGGGATGGTGAGAGTGGTTGTCCTCAAACAAAATTGACTCGAGACCCAACTCTCTATACCTTGACCTTGTCGGGGACATGCTTTAAGAAATGACAAGGAGAAGACTACTTTGATACCACTAATCCATATTATGCTAAGAACGAAATGAGATACAAAGGAAAATATAGAAGAAACACATAAATACAGTGAAACCCAACTTCTATTAATTAAATTAATATTAGAATATTGTAGAACACAGACCAACTAGAATGGGGTAGCTTATCTCTGAAGAAAATTTTCAATAATATTTTAGGAATGGGAAGTCATGGATTAAGTTAGAGTTTCATAAGAATAAATTTTATTCATTAAAATTGATTTTGAGAAGAAATGTTTTATTGGCCAAGAATGATTAGAGCAAGGAGTTCCACATAATTAACTAGGAACTTTATTGGACCTTGCAAGAATTTGGAGGGTTGAGTATCATAAAAAATTTCCCATAGGCTCAAGCCTTATATGCCTAATGGTGATTTTAACCATTCAATGGATATAAGCTTGGAAGGTCCTTCTTCGATGTGAGATTAAACACAACCTTCTACATGGAAAACATTCATGTCAAGGTGTCTCATTTCAGGCCCTCTAGCTCACACCATCTCATGTCAAAGTTGTTGGTATTTTTTTTTTGCAATGTATTTGGAAGACTTGGTAGACCATTAAACCCTATTTGACTTGGAAGGAGCTCTGACTTTGGACTGGCCTATCATTCAATAGTCAACGACTCTAGTGGTTACTACTTATTAATTTTGAAGGAAAGCCTTTGACCAAGACTTCCCAGTTCTTGTCCCTAAGGCTCTTTATAAAGGGAATTCATTTGACGAATGATATTTTTAATAGTTTGATGAGGTTTGGCTCCCATGTCCTAAGCTCAAACACAAATATACTATGGCCTTAGATAAATTCATTTTGAGTGTATTCAAGGCCCCATCTTGGATTAGATTGTTCCTAATATTACCCTCCATGGACCTCGAGCTTGGTGGTGAGATTGGCATAAGGGAAAGGCTAAAACCTTTTCAAGATACAAGCCGAAATCATGGATTTTCTCTAAGCCATTCCTTAAAGCCTACTTGAATAAACTGTGTCATTTGTAGTCTCAACCAATAACTAGATTATTTTGGGTTTGCAATTTGAAACTAGTGTTATAACCCAAGAAAACAATATTTGAAAGGTGTCTAATTATATAGATAAGATATTGTCACACTTGGGCATGTAAAACCCATGTTGTCTATGTTATCCCCAATTTCTAGGGATAACTAGGAGATCATGTCTCGAGGACCACATGTCCAAGACATGGAGTACTGAGAGCAGGATTGACCTGAGCATGGCCCTGGAGGGCCCATCCTTCTCTTCTTTCATCAGATTTGTCTTGTCAGCAACATCAACATCCATCACCATCGACCTGGTCTTGTATCAAAGAAGACTCTTGCTCCATGAGGTAATTGGTCCAGGTATCATGGTATGTGTCACTTTTGATCATTATAACCTTTAGATATATGCATCTTACTCATTTTACTTCTGACAACTGTTTGGATCTTACATTAACCCACTTGACCATGGTTGGGGGGATTGACAGGGTGTCCTAGCAAGCCTGTACCCATAGGTTTTGGTTTTCCACTGGGGGGATTTCTGAAGAGCCATCGTCCGCTCCCATCATATCATCACTTTTACATCCTATCTCCCACTCATCTGTCCCATTCCCCTAGTCCGGACATTAGGATGATCTGTTTGTGGGGTTGCACCTTATCTCGTGGGAAGAAGGGGCTAAAGGCCCACAAGGTAAAAGCAGCTGGTAAAATATAAAAGCCATAAAAGATGAAACCTAGAGATTCCTCACCCAGGGATCCCCGAGAAGGCAATAAAAAGCCTCTCAGCAAAAAATAAGAGGGACCCGAAGAAAAATAACAAAACAAGACCTAGCCAAGAGGATAGGGGGTCTCATTACGAGCCAGCCTATTATGTTCATGGGTACCTAGCAGTATGACATTTCCATTATTTGGTTACCACGCTAGAGCAATGAACTTTGGTTGCATGGCCAAGGGAAAGGGGGTCTCATCACGAGCCAGCCTTATCATCTCTTTGAAAGTGCTTGTGGGTAACACTGTCAGCTCTAGTCACCACACCAAGGCAGTGTCCTCTAGTTAGTCCTTGAAATAAAAAAGAAGAAAGCAAATAAAGAAAAGAAAAGAATAAAGGCAATAAAGGGCTTGGAAAGAATTGCATCCGTGACAGGTACAAATCGCCTTCTACAAAGGCACCCACAGGTAATATCATGCATCTCTGTCTCTCACTCTACCCATATGTCTGGACATCCCTTGACCACATCACCTCGTTTTACATGGCTTGGATGATACCCCTTGGAGACTTTCCTTTCCTTATGGATACTAGCCCAATAGGGTATTTTGTCTTTTTCTTTGGCTTTGTATTGTAGGTCTTTGTAACATCTTTGAGCTATTGAATGATATATCATGGTTTTTATGCATGTATTTGATAACATTAATGATGAAACGTGATTGACATTGCTATTATCCCTGTGACTAATGAGTCCATGGAGGGCGAAGTTTTTGATGTGCAGGACCATGCCTGATGGACAGGTACCAGTTGGACCGGTACACATGGGGAGATGATTAGTTCGAACCTCCATGGGGCTGAAGAGCCCATCAGATGGTTGCTGGGACCCCATCAAGGGTAGAGACAGGACAGTGCTTGATTGAGATTTTTCACCTGAGAAGAAGAAGGACGTTCCATCGAGGACACTTTGGCTGAGCCTAGCCTGGGGGGGTTGACCCACTTAAGGTGGAACATCTCCTTTAGATGGCCCAGGACGTCACCTAGGAGCCATTGATGTCATCTTGGCAGTGTGGCAGATTGACAGGGTAGCTGGCACGTGTGACAGGGTTTGGAGGCCTAAAGAGGGCTAGCGTTTTGTCATTTGTGTTGGATTTTTCCCTAAAAAGGGCCAACGTCTCCCTCAGTAGGGCTTGACGTCTTGCTTATGCTCATTTAGGGATTTGATTTAACAATTTAATGTAAAAAAAATATGTTTTTGGTTTGTAGTCTTGTCGACTATTTTTAATGACCTAATTTTAATTACAGGTCATGATACACTATATATTGAGGAGTGTTTCCCTCATTTTGAATCACAACAACTCACACTTGTGAGGTCTGATTTTTTTGCGCCCTACTTGGGTATTTGGTCTTTTAAAGTGAGGCACACTTGTTGATGGAAGGTTTTTCTTGGCATATTTAGCATTTCTCTTGAGGAAGGTTTACAACTAGGGTTTGCACATGTGTTTCTTCATGATATGTAAGTGTTTTTCCTGCAAAACTTCTTGATTGAATGATTATAGGTTAGTATTCTTGCTTTTACTTATAAATTTGCTGATTTTAAACCCCTAGGTGACAAGCACACAAGTAGGTCCTTGTCTCATGTCCCCTTAAAGAGAAATTTTCAGCCATTGAAGAAGGAAGAAAGAGCCTAGCCTTTGCTACACTCTTCTCACTTCTGACCTTAAGCTAGCATTGATTTTTTAAAGGTTAAAATGAGGGTGACATCACAGGCCTAAGTTAACTACACCTAGGGCCGTCCATCTTCTAGGGTTTTAGTGATAGAGCCTTGCCATTGCAACACTCTCCCTCACCTAATCCTTTTGTTTTAGCTCTTCTGAATTGCTAGCCGTTTTTCCAAGTTTGACCTAAGGAAGGAGGAAAGAGCACGAGGCCTTGCTTAAGCAACACAAGAGTGAGCCTCTTTCCCCTAGGGTTTTGATTCTAGAGCCCTGCCATTGTAGCACTCTAGAACCCTTCCCTCTTGTCCTTAGCCTTCATCCCTTCAATTTTGTGTCCTCTCCTTATTTGACTCCATATACCCTTAGGCACTGATCTTAGACACACAACGTTGAAGTGATAGTGTTCAAACCAATTCTCAAAACTTTAAATTTTGAAATCCTAACTAACTAAGCTAACCCTAACTAGGCTGACGTCACAGTTGGTTATTCCATCTTGACGCAACATCTTTGAATGATAAGCAATTAGATGATGATTGAAAGCATTTATTGAGTAAAAGATTAATTAGATACATTGTTGATTACATCATCTCAATAGTTATTGATGAATTGATACTTCTACATTGCTATATTGATAAAACATTGATCTCATTAATATCTGTTGTTTCATTGCTTATATATAATTGTCAGATAGTCAAATGAAGTACTAACCCTTTGATTATAGCCTGCATATATATTCTTTTATTATTGTCTTGTTCCGGGCATGCGTTCTCATCGGGCATACAATTCATTTATTGGTTGATTAGCCAGACTTTCTGACCTTGGTGGTAACCTGTGAGGAGGAACTTTTGCCTTGACCTTTACACTTCAGCCTCTTCAAAACGCCAGGTTACCGGGTACGTCTCCCCTGGGTTAACCTCCCTAAATAGAAAGAACCTCCCCATTGAGGTGACATTGGGTGGGGAAGGTTCCCGTTACGCCAGTTTGGCCTCTATCCTCTAGCTTTTCGACCTAACTACAAACTGTGCGATAACAGTCTATAGTGTGGACAAGCCGAACCCATTAAGAATTTGTTGTGATTTTCCCCTCTAAATAAGTTTTCCTAGACATTAGATGAGTTGTTATGTCAATAGTATATACTCTCCTCTCTCACCTAGAAGGATTCCTTATTAGGAAACAAACTTCATTGACCCATTTACTTCTAGTCTGATTGGATGCTTATTATAATTGAAGTTTTGTTTTGGGTTTGGAAGTGATGTAATGAACACTACTTTGAGTGCATGCTATGGCTCATGCCAAGAATAAGAAGGCAAGAGGCAGAACAAGCGAATGGAAAAGGAAGATGAAAATTCTATACCAAGTGCCATTATGTAACATCCCCATTATAATCCCTAGTTTAGTTAATGCTTATGTGGATATAATATGTGGCTACAACAAAAAATGCAATATGTCAATTGTATTTCAATGTTTTAATAATAAAAATGTGATGACAACTACTAAGGGGACATGGACAAGAGATGGGGGCTGAATTAATCCGCAAGAGGGGGAAGTGTCTAAGATAATGACCAAGAGGGGTCAAAGGGAGAATTACCCATGTATATCAATTCAACCCATTTTCCTGAACTTGCCAATTGTACATGAACCTTTTGATTTCTGATTGAGTGTTCCCAAAGCGAATAATTGAATACATGTAAGAGGGTGGGTGGGAGTGATTGCATCCTTTTGATTAAGTGTTTCCAAAGCCAATCATTGAATACATGTAAGAGGGTGGGTGTGAGTGGTCACATCCAAGAGTTATTGGGTCCATGGGGGTTGAGTACAATCATCTTGGGGAAGAGTGTGAGTTAAGAAAGGCAAGCCACAAGAGAGAAAATTGGTATGGGTTGGGACAACAATTTTTAGTCATTCAAGTTTGTGCATGGGAAAGAAAAGGAGAGAGAAAGAAATAGATCTTGGAGCTAGTACAACCATGGAGGGAGAAATTTGGAGTGTAACTGAAGCAAATTGGAGCTGGATAACTGAAGAGCAAGGTTTTCAGGCTTGAAGAGTGAACTCTTGTGTGAGTTTCACTAAAATAGCAAGTGTTGTTGTTGGTTTGCTGATAGTTTTCCTAGAAACTAGTTCCTTGGAGTTCCTAGTTGAGATATTCCTAGTTACCTGTGGCAAAGTGTTATACATGATTTTGATCATCTTGGTGATATCTTAACAATGGTGTATTCAGGTCCCCAACAAGGACTTTTTGCTTGAGAAAAGTGGCACTTGTCTCCTTCCAAAAAACATATTTTTAAAGTGAGTTCGCAGGATGCCTATAGCCTAGGGTGGGAGAATACTTCATTCTCGCAGGCCACGTACACTTGGGGTGTGAACTTCTTACAGTTTTCTCCATACAAAGTGTGCAAAATTATTTTTAAGCTTGGAAAGGAGAAGAGGTCTCGAGGGTTCTAGAAGGGAATCTTCTAGAAAATGAGTTGGCATTCGTATGGTTGTCATTTTACCGACTTCTCAGATTTGATGGGATCATCCTCATCCATATAACCATATCTCCTTCTCCTATATATTGAAAGGTTTCTCATGGAAAAGGTTAAGCAAGATTGAATGAAGAATTGGTGAAAGAATTGTGTGAAGAACCCTGCTTTGACAGAAGCTTGAAGGTTCTACTTGGTCTATCAAAAGGAATTGGATCTTCTTCATGCAAGTTCAAGAGAAAGTGTGTGCTGGAACCAAGAGTCACCGAAAGGAAGCTTGCAACATCAAGGCGATCAGGTTGTATCTTCTACTTTCAATTAATATGATACAGTGGCATGTCCCTTTCCCATAAATTCACTCTTACTTTATTGTGTAATTCCTTGATCATATGCATAAGTTGATGTTGAATATATTTTTGCTAACTTCACTTTGGTTGGTTTGTGTTGTCTTGGACTTGACTTCATGAGAGCACCGGAGCGAAGCGGGAACAACAAAGACCTAAGGAAGTGGTATAAAGGTATGTTACTTATTCCCTCCTATTAGCAGATTCAATGACTACAACTTAGGGAAAGAGTCGTGTCCTGTCCTATTTTGTTCTAGATCCAGGTGGATCTAGAGAGATCTGTTAGTGTCCGCACCTACCGATTAGTTTGATAACACAAAGAGACCTTGATAAATGAATGACACATTCCTTGGGTTATCCATGATAAATGGATGATACATCAATTGAGTTAACCCTGATAAAAGGATGGTACATCCCTTGGGTTATCCCTAATAAAAAGATGGTACATCCCTTGGGAGATCGCTAATTAACGAATGGTGCATTCCTTGGGGTGGGCAGGTCAAGAGGAAGAGGGTTGGTTGAAATATTGGGATAGATGTAGGAGAATATCAGTTGGATTATGAGCTTTATGAGTTGTAAGTGGACTGTGAGAGACCACCCTCTTTTGTGGATTTCTAGCCTCAGCTTGAGGGTGACTGGATGTTGAAATTTGGAAAAACCAATATATGGTTGGGTGAAATGTCTTTCCCAAGCAAATGATTGCAATATTCTTGTTTAAATATAAGTGTTTTATCTTGTAATGAGTTACTTACATGTGTTATTTTTGTGCATGAACTCTGCGTGAATGATAATGACTTATATGCTACTGTAATGAATGATTTAGTTGTATTTCATGTTGATTATTAGCATGATTTAGATGTATCTGGGTTATAGTTATAGACTATAGCCAAATATGTTATAAATTTGTAGTTGTAAACTATAGGAAATCGACTAACAATAAAATAATTGCTTTAATTAGCAGAATTTTCATTTTTATGTGTATTTTGCATGCAATGGTGCTTAGATGGAGGCTAGGTACGTTACATTTTAGTATCAGATCTAATAAGGAGATATTTTTGAGTGACATTACCCATCCTAGGTGGTTGGGTACGTTACAAAGTGGTATCAGAGCCCAATTTTCAACGTTGAGCCTGGATGGGCCGAGTTAGTAGAATGCTGAAGTGTAAATTTGCAGAGAAATAATTTCTGAAGTATTTGTGCAACTTGTTTATTTAAGTTACTACAGTATAATTGAGAGAAAAAATTCATGGGTAATGTGAAGAATTGAGCCTCTTTATAAATTTCGAACATAAGCCAAATCAAAAAAATTTTGGTATTTTTTTGTACGATGACGTCAGCATGACGTGGAGGCCACATGTGAGATGACATGGTATAAGAAAGATGTGTGTTTCTATGGTGGAAGGTACATGTTGGACATGATGATACTTGGCAAGTGATGTGGAGCCATGTGGTAGATCGACTGTCAGTCTCACGAAACTACGTTAAGATCTTGGAAATTTGTCTAAGTGTCAGTTCCATGAAAATGCGGTAAGATATTGGAATTTGTCTAAGTGTTAAGTTATCATGAGTCCGCAGTAAGAAGTGGAAAATGGATAAGTGTTGGGACTCCTTGGACGAACTTATGAAAGGAAAGTTACAATTTTATGAGTTCACAAGTCTGCATAGATGGAAAAATGACTATGTGTTGGGACTTCTCGGACGAACTTATGAAAAGAAGAATACAAAATTACGAGTCTGTGAAGATGGAAAAATGGCTAAGTGTTGGGACTTCTTGGATGAAGTTATGAAAGGAAGGTTACAAGTTTATGAGTCCGTGAAGGAAAAAGAAGCTAAGTGTTGGTAGCAGGTTCATGGAAGGTATGAAGAAGAGATATGACTAGATTCATGGTGAATCCATTAGGACAAATCAACGACGAGAATCTAATCAAGAAATGATTGGACAATTGTTGAGTGTTGATACTATGTTGCACATGCTAATGAATGTTCTTTCATTGTTTTTCCACCACAACTTTCAGTTCGGAGATCAGATTGTAGAAAACAAATAGTCATTGGAAAGATCTTGAGGAGTAGAAGAGATTTGTCAAACCCGAATTTTGATTTGGGCATTATAATTTCTTAGAAAGTGATAAAATAGATTATTGTGGCAACAAGAAGAGTGGAATGGGCAGCATGTAAATGTTGTAATCTCTCACTCAAAAATCAGATTGAGACATGAGGACAGTCATAGGAAAGTTGTTTTGAAAATGAATGCATTTAGGGAATCCTACTTGAGAGTAGTTCATTAATATTCTTCATAATTTAAAATGAAGAATGACCTGTAATCTAAATTGACAAATATTTTGTAATATGCTTAATTCTAACAACAATTATTGCATGCAAAGTCTTGCAGAATTAGAGATACAGAAAAGTAGACTTTAGTTCCTACATGAGAACTAGAGACATGGAGGATGCTCAAGGGTTTTACAGCCATGAAGAAGAAATTGGAGGTATGCATACCAACATGGGTAATGCTGAGACCGAGTCTAATGGGAGAAGAGACAGACAAGGGACTGTAACTATGAGAAGCTTGCAAAAAGAAGTGTAGAGCTATATGGCTGATAATCAGAGGATCATGAAGGCTCAAGAAGAGATACTTCAAAGCCTAAATATACTATAGAAGCAAGTTAACAAGGACTCTGACACAAAGCAAACAACTAGTGTTAGACAAGTATTGACATCAAGATCCCATAGCAAAAGAGATGATCATGTGAATGATAGGTAGTCAAGAAGCATGAGTATATGCCATCATTCTCGAAGGAATTTTGCCATAAGAACTCATGCAAGTTTAGGTCTAGGGAGCATCCAAAGTGTGTCTCTTGTTCAGAGGCAAAGAAGAAGGCCCGAGGCAGACATCTTGCAGGGTGAACTAAGGAATATTAAGCCACCAAATTTCAATGGTTAGCATAGGAAAGGAGAATAGGTAGAGGCCTGGCTGTTGGAAATGAAGAAATATTTCCAGCTACATGATTACCCATCCCAGGTAGAAGCTAGAATTGCCATATACCACCTGCAAGGGAAGACAACCGTGTGGTGGGATCAACTTAAGCAAGACAAGAACCTTGATGAGAAAATAATCTCATGGAGTAAGTTCAAGGGATATTTCCAAGAGAAATATTTTCCCGAGCATTACTATGAAATAAATATGAAAGAGTTATTTGAACTCAAGTTGGGAACTATGACAATGGAGGAGTATGAGAAGCAGATTTTTGAATTGTTGAAGTATGTTGACTTCATCAAGGATGAGAAAGTAAAAATCCAAAGGTTTCTAAGTGGGTTACCCTCTTTCTACAGTGATAAGATTCAATATGATAACCCCAAAACCTTGGAGGAAACCATAAGGAGAGCAAGTCATCTGTATGAGCAGAGCAAAGGAAGACCAATCTTCCAAAAAGCTTGGAATGACAGGATGAAGGATAAGAAGGATCAAATGAACAAGGGTTTTAAGCCACCTTTTTTCAAGAATAATTTCCAAGTGAATTAGCATGGTCAAGTCGCCCAAAACAAATACAAGACTGCAGATTCATTTCGAAAAAGGCCAAGGCAACAGTCGGTGCAATGTTGGGGATGTGGGGGAAATCATCTACATAAGGATTTCCCTCACAAAGGAGAAAGAATGGGGACTATGCACAACATTCAATAGACTGAAACAATGGAAGACATGGGAGGAAGCATGTCAAGGATTTATGCGGCCTTGGATAAAAAGTAATCATAACATCGATTTCTCATGATTGAAGTGGAAGGTAAGATCAATAATGATCCCAGAGCAATTTTAATTGATTCTCGAGCTAGCCATAGTTACATAAATGCTAACATTGTTGAAATATTTAAATTGAAAATAAGTAAGCATAAGAAATCTTGGTTAGTTCAGTTAGCCACATGGGCTAAGAGGAAAATCAATGAGTTTGTTAAAGATTGTCCAATAGACATGAATGAACTCAATACAAAGGTGGATGTAAACATCATACCATTGGGTTCATAAAATTGTCTAATTGGCATGGATTGGTTGGAGAAACATCATGTTGTCCTAAAATGTTACAACAAGAAAATCACATGTCTTGATGAGGAAGGGCAACAAGGCAAGATTCAAGGAATTCCAAGAGCTGTAGTTGTTAGAGAGATTTCAGCTATGCAGTTGAAGAAGAGCTTCAGGAAGGGATGTCATATGTTTACAACCCATATGGAGGAGGTAGTGAAAGACAAAGTGGGAAGCATTGAAGACCATCCATTTTTTATGGATTTCGAAAATGTTTTTAGAGAAATTCCGGGACTACCACCAAAAAGAGACATTGATTTATCTATTGATTTAGTGCCAGGAGCTGCCCCAATGTCTAAGACACCTTACAAAATGGGTACACCAGAGTTTAAAGAGTTGTAGATGTAGCTTAAAGAAATTTTGAAGAAGGAGTACATACACCCAAGTGTGTCACCTCGGGGAGCCCCGATTATTTTTGTGAAGAGGAAAGATGGAACCTTAAGGATATAAATTGATTTCGGGTAGCTTAATAAGGTTACCATAAATAATAAGTATCCTTTGCCAAGAATTGATGATTTGTTTGATCAACTGAAGGGTGCAAGAATATTTTCAAAGATTGACTTGAGGTCAAGCTATCATCAAGTAAGGACAAAGGAAGAAGATATCAACCAAACAAATTTCAAAACAAGATATGAGCATTATGAATTCACGGTAGTGCCATTTGGGCTATCAAATGCCCCAACAATTTTTATGTTTTTGATGAATGGAGTGTTCAGGGAGTACCTAGACAAGTTTGTGATTGTGTTCTTAGATGATATCCTTGTCTATTCTAAATAAGAAGAATAACATGAGCAACATTTAAGAATGATGTTGCAAGTTTTACAAGAGCACAAATTGTATGCTAAGCTAAGTAAGTGCATCTTTTACCAAAATAAGATTCACTACTTGGGCATATAATTTCAGAAGCAGGGATAGAAGTTGATTCTGAGAAGACAGAGGCCATTAGAGGATGGTTAAGGCCAAAGAATGTGACAAAGGATATATCATTCATGGGTCTTGTCGGTTATTACCAAAAATTCATAAAGGGGTTCTCAAGGATTGCAAATCCAATCACTTCATTGCAAAAGAAAGGAGTGAAGTTTGAATGGACTTCCAAGTGTGAAGAGAGTTTTTGACACTTGAAGGAAATATTGACAAGTGTAGCAATACCAAATATTGTAGATCTAAATGAAGATTTTGTTGTGTGCACCGATGCATGCAAGGAAGGACTCGATTGAGTTCTCAGTCAAAGGGACCATGTGGTATGCTACGAGTCCAAAAAATTAAAAGAGAATGACAAGAATTATGCTACACATGACTTGGAGTTAGTAGCGATTGTACATGCATTGAAAATGTGGAGGCATTTCCTTATGGGTAAGAAATTCGAGTTGAGAACATACCACTGTGGTCTGAAACATTTGTTTGGACAACCAACACTAAATTCTAGACAAACTAGATGGCTGGAATTTCTAAGTGAATATGACTTGGGAATTAAGCATATAAAAGGTAAGGAAAATCAAGTAGTTGATGCACTCAGTGGAAGATCTCATGAAGTGCATATGGAAGCCATTAACATGTACATGATAGATCTCAAAGATAAAATTATTGCAATGGTGAATTCAGATAATCAATATGTGAAAATAAAAGAAACATTACAACATGGTAATTTTCAGCAGAAATTTAATTTCTATGAGCTGAAAGAAGATGGAATTCTCATGTACAAGGGAAAAGTATATGTGCCGAATTCCAATGAGATGAAAAATGCAGTTCTAAAGGAAATGCACAATGTGCCATATGCCAGGCA
>JASDQU010736368.1:117742-145835 GCA_032191745.1 Picea mariana | reverse complement strand
TACAATTCTCACTCAGCATGAACACCCCGTGACCTTTCATAGTGAGACACTATCATATATCATTTGTAAGTACCCTACTTACAAAAAAAAAAATGTAGTACATTGTGCAAGCCTGCCGCCAGTGGATGCATTACATTCTCGAGAAGGAGACAATCATCCACATCGATCATAAGCCACTGCAGTTCATGCATACACAAGAAAAATTGTATAATGAATGCTATAAGAAGTGGTCCACATAATTACAGAGGTTCCATATCGACATCAAGTATAAGATAGGAAGCATCAACCACGTCGTTGATTGCCTTGGCTTCCCTCCAGTTGTAGCACTCACCATGGTGCTAAAATCTTGCGGCCACGAGACCTCCAGATGGCCCCAACTCTATGAGAGAGATCTCAACTTCGTCGTCACCTACCAGATGTTGGGCGCAAACACAACTGTCACTGATTTCCATCTTCAAGATAGGTTGTTGTGCCATTTGGTCCATCTCTGCGTTCCATTAAGCGAGCAGGTGGAGTTTATTTGGGAAGCTCACTATAGTCGGGTGGTAAGACACTTTGACATAGAAAATAAAGTGGCAGTGTTGCAACAACATTTCTATTAGTCGAAACTTCGATAGGATGTCAGCAAGTATATCAGGTCATGCACTGCCTGCGCCATTTCCAAACCAACCATTAAGAAACAAGGCATGTACACCCCTATTCCTACTCCTGAAAGGCCCCGAGAATCCATCTCTATGGACTACATGTTGGGCCTTCTGTCAACCAAGCAGGAAAATGACTGTGTTTTTGTGGTGGGTGATCATTTTTCTAAAATGGCGATTCTGGTCGCCTGCAAGAAGAGCATCACAATAGAGGCTATTGTCAAGCCCTTCTTCGAATGAGTGTGGGTACATTTTGGGATACCAAAAACCATCTTCTCAGATCGGGACAGTTGGTTCCTCGACACATTTTGGTCAACCCTCTAGTCACTGCTGGACACCAATCTCACCAAATCCATTGCCTTCCACCCCCAGACAGATGGCCAAATCGAGGTCATCAATTGGATGATCATGCATATCTTGCACATGTGCAATTCCAAGTATCCACGCACATGGGATGAGAGTCTTCTCTATGTTCAACACAGGTACAATGGAGCCATACATAGCTCAACCGACCACAACCCCTTTCAGGTGGGGTTGGGATTTCAACCATTAGGTCCCATGGATGTTGCACTACCCCTTGCGGCCACCCAGGTAGACTCACCCATGCTCAAACTGAATCCAACAAAGCTACCTGGTTCATTGAGTGGATCTAACACATTCGCCAATAGGTTTAGGATATTTTATAGAAGCCCAATTCCAAGTACAAACAACATTATGATCAACATCGGGTGCCACACAAGTTTCATGTGGGAGATAAAGTTTGGTTGCAATTGTAGAAAGAATTCCTTATGGAACCCCATCAGAAGATTCGTCCACTTCATTATGGACCTTACACCATCACCAAGGATGTGGGAGACAATTCTTTTGAGCTCAACATTCCCCCCTTTCTTGGCTTGCACCTAATATTTAATGTGGACCTCCTTTGACCATATTTTCCACCATTATTGGACACCTCAAAGATAGCAGAACAATTGACAACAACAAAGCTCAACCCTGACTGCATGGAATAAGCATCCACTTATCACATCGTTGACACACAGGTCAAGTGCACTCTCTAATAGAGGATCCTACTTTATCAGGTTGTCAAAGCAAGGTAGCTCCTGCACGAAGGCAAGTGGCTCACCGCGGGCCAAATTCAAAATAAATTTCCTCATTTGACGGGGGAACTCAACACAATGGAGACCATTTATTCCTAAGGGGTGAGGATTTATATAAGTGGATATTGGTTTCCACCCACCTATTCCAAATGGCTCTCATGCAGTTTTCATTTTGGCAATTATTTTCCTAGCTTTTCGGGTCCTGAACTTCCAAGGCCATTTTGAGGCCCTAAACAATGTTTTTTGTCTTGCCACAATCAATATATAAAGAAAGTTAGAGTGTGACAACATAATGTGTAGTCCTCAGATAAAAATTTCCAACAGGCTATCTTGCATCTAAAACGAAGATCATATGCAAAAGTTACGACCCCGAGAAGTTGATGTACCAACTTACCCCAACGGAGCCCACATGACTTTTGGCGCTTGATCTCCTAGGGTTAGGTTTTTGGATGCCTAGGGTTTTGGCATTCATGTTTGATGTAAAATGGCCTTTGGAGCCTCATTCTACTCATATTCTTGCGAATGAATGCAATTGTCACATCTTTTCTTAAAGATAAGCCACCACCATTCTAACAAGCTTGTTTCAGTTTGCATTTTACAGTTTCAACATATTTCTTTATTGAATAGAATCCAAGTTTTATTGTATGTCTTTTATTGTTCATTCTATATCTATGTTAATAATATAGATCTCTATTCATTTCATTCTGCTCATAAAATCTGGATTAGAAATTGAGCTCAATAACAAGAGCATGGAATGAAGAAAGTCCAGTGGACTTATTGCAATTGGAGTTCCTGGAGTCGCAATTTTGAGAATTCCTTTCCTCATATTGTAACACTTGTATGCTTTCCTTGTACTTGAGTAACCAACAAGTACTCCTTTTTCCACACGAGAGTCAAACTTTCCCATTCTACCATCTTCTCTTTTGATGTAGCATTTACTTCAAAATATTCTGAAGTGCTTCACATTTGCTGGTCTTCCTTTCCATAGCTCGTAGGAAGTTTAGTCATTGTTGTTTCTGAGCATTACTCTATTTTGAATGTGAATTTTTGTATGCACTGCATGTGTCCAAAAAAATCTATCAATTTTGAATCCATTAGCATTGTTTGAGCCATTTCCTGTGTAATTATCATCCATTATGATAATGTTCCTTTGTCTCCGAACCATGCTCTGAACCAATCTATGAATCCATGCTCTTGTCCACTGTCATATATCTATCCAAACCCGTTAAGTGTTCTTATGAATCCATCTCTGTCCATACTGTCCAAGACTCTACTGCATAGTGTCCATAATGTTGACCCATTTATCACTGTACTATCATGAAGTATTCACTACTACAACTGATTGTACTTCTGCTAACTGACTGCTTTGGATCTGTCTATTCAAACTCTGCAAGTTGCTCGAAGGATGGTTCTTTGGTCTGTCACAACTATCACATAGACTCCCCCTGTCTAATATTCATGTTAGCTGGGAGTCTCTAAGTCGAAAGGCTCAGAACAATTCCTGCTCTGATGTGTATTCATCATCATATTCATTGGTAGATTCATCATCTCTCTGAGCTCTGACTTCTTTCTTTCTGTCTGTGGATTCATCTTTCACTACAATGCCTGAAAGTACAATCTCTTGAACCTGTTCATTATTTACCCATCCTTCTTTTCTTTCAGTTATTTTCCAAACCTTTCAATATATCACATCTTTCTTTTTCTCTGTAGAATTTTCTTCATCTCATTTTATTGTCAATCTTGCGATCTCTGGGACCTGTTCTTTGTTCACATTTTCTTTGTGTTTTCTTATCCATACTTTCTTATATCTGATATCAGTGTTCTCTTTCATGGAAGTATCGATCATGCTTCTACAATCACTAGCTATGTGTCCATAGTTATGACATTTGTAACATTCAATGTTACGTGGGGCCACATAGGCATTTCTTACTTGAACATTTTTATAATCCCTGCAATCTGCAACCTTATGTCCAAAATCAGTACTATAAAAACAATGACCATAAAAGAAATTTGCATACCTGGGAGTGAATGATCTTCTTTGTGGTGTAGTCCTTCTGAAATTTTGCCTTGACTGATCATGATCATGATTGAAGCTTCTTTGTGGCTTGAACATGGATGGTCTTCTTGAAGATGTATATTCAATAGTTTTCTTAGATTCTTGTTGACCATGATTCCTTCCTTTGAGTACTTCTGCATAACTCTTTCTTTTTTCATCATTCTTCTTTTCTAGGAACCTAGAGTGCTTCTCTTCATTCTCTATAACTGATGTGGATGTTTCTATCTCTTCAACGTTCTTGTTGAGATTGACGATTTTACTTCTCAATGTGACAACTTCTTCTTCAAGCTTCTCAACCTCTTCTTCTTTCTTTAATTTATGATACTTCATGACTTCTTCTGTTCTCTTCGCTTCTTCAAGCTGAATTTTTAATATGATTATTTCTTCTTCAAGTACTTTCTCTTCTTGACCAAACTTTGATTCAAGCTGGTTCAGATCGTTAGTTCTTTCTTTAAGATGATCTGTCAATATCTTTTCTCTCATTTATGCTTCTTCCTTTTGTGCTGCTATGTTGGCTTCCAAACATTGCTTTTGATATTCAATATTTTCTTCGATCTTTCTGGCTTCTTCTAGCTAAGCTCTTAAGTTCTCTATGACCTGTTGAGCTTCTTAAAAAATGTGAACACTTTCCTTTTGTTTCATCAATTCTTTATTGAGTGACTTGTTTTCTTCTCTTAGTTCATCTAAAGCACTAATCAATTCTGCCTCATAATTGTCTTCTTTTTCATTTTTTTTTTCTGTCTCATTTTCGTCATGGCATTCTATTTCAAGATGTCTGTGTTTTTCACAATGAAAGAAAAACAACATACCTCTGTTGATTATGTACTCTTCATATTTTGAATCATTTTGACATGGTGAACATATTTCTTCTTGATCTGTACCTGGATCTTCTTTCGCATTTTCTGAATCCGTGATGGGTGAAGAATATATGTCATGTAACTTATCCCAAATTTCTTTGGTTGATGAACATTTACCAACCTTTTCTCTTACCGGATTAGGTAATCCTTCCCAAATGAAATCCATTGCTATTTTGTTATTTTTCTTCAATTCCTTCTTGGCTGCAGTCTTTACCCTTTTTGAACTATCATATCCTGTAACGACTGATAGCCAAATATAATGCCCATGTGCCTGTAAAAATACTTTCGTTCTTATGCTCCACATATCATACTTTAAACCATTCTGACCATTTAATAATGGTACTCCATTCTCAGAATAATCCATCATCTCCTTCCAGTGGTTAAACTGTTTCTTGAAGGAACCGACTCTGATACCAATTGTTGGATTACTGAGAGGGGGGGGGGTGAATCAGTAATAGAGAAATTCAATCCTTTTTAACCACGATATGCAAGTGTTATATCAATGTAGCATTATCATCCAATAGTTGCAGAGTAAATAAACAATGAACAAATGAGCAATCATACACATGCATAGTACACCAATTTTTTTACATGGAAAACCAAAACGAGAGAAAACCATGGAATGCTTTTTCTTATATGTCTTTAACAATTACATTCATTGGAAGCACCAACTTCCTTTGTTTTCCAGTTGCAACTGGAAGGAAGCTCCGACCCCCTAATTTCTCAGGCTACAACCTGAGGGAATCTCCAACTCCCTAATTCGTTGGCTACAACCAGAAGGAGGCTACGACCCCCTATGTTCTCTGGCTACAACTGGAAGGTGGCTACAAGCACCTGTCCTTGCCTCGTCCAACTGCCCTGACATAGAAGTAGAATGATGGAACCACTGTCACACTATCACTGTGAGATATACTTCTGTAAACCTGTACCAAACAACCTGAACCATGCATCAATCTGTACCTCAACCTGTAATCAACCTGTACCATAAACAAGTGCATCAACCATGCACCAATCTGTACCAAACAACCTGTAATCAACCTGTACCATAAAAAAGTGCATCAACCATGCCCCGACCTATACCTCAACCTGTACCATGAACAAGTGCATCAACCATGCACCAACCTGTACCAAACAACCTGTAATCAACCTGTACCATAAAAAAGTGCATCAACCATGCCCCGACCTATACCTCAACCTGTACCATGAACAAGTGCATCAACCATGCACCAAATATGTACCAATAATGTATCAACTACTCATCAAATATGACTCATCTAAATGTACCAACATCATCAACTATACACCTCATGTATGTGCCAACTCATCAACTACTTGTCTCCATGTATCCAACATGTACCTCAACCAAAATCCCTCATCATTTCATCATCCAAATCTGATTTGTAACTTTGTAATAGAACTAGTGTATATGATCACATACCTGAAAACCTTCCTTAACTTTAACAACAAGAGACTATCATTTTATCAAACTTTACTTTTGTCTCACATGACTAATTTTGGATTAATCAACAACCCTAACTTGTAATAACCATAACTATGTACCTGCAATGAATAAATATCTAAAAATGGTATACAATGTTCTTCAATGTATTTTATGAAATTCCTCCAGATTTCACTACTTGGAACCTCTCAGAAAAGGAGTTATAGCAAAAATGGCATACCTTGTTGAATTCTGGCTTATTCTAGAGAGTGAACATGTAGAGTGTGCCCCACACCTAATTTTTGTTGTATGGATCTAAAAATTGTACATAGAATACTATAGACTGTACTCTAACCAATACATTTGATCTTATTGAATTTGGATATGTTATGAATAAGTTATGACTTTTTTACCCGAAACACCTGTTTTAGACTAGTTTAAGAACTAGCCACAAACCCTATTTTCCACGGGGTGTAACTCCAAAAATACAACGACCCACAAGCTAAAATTTATACCAAAACTAATTGGATATGTTTCCTCAATGGCCTCCCAATTTCACAGTCTGAATCATTCTAGAAAAAAAGTTATTGCGAAAATGGTGAGATGACCTATAAATAACATACCTTAGAAAGCATCATCAAAAGAATTTATCCTCCCTTGAATTTCGGCCTTCTTTACTTCACCTTCCCTGTGAAATTCGTCTTAGATATCCTTTGGTTACCTCAGTCACTTGTAGATATTCAATATGATCTAGTGTGGTTAAAATGAGAGAGCATTGCCTCTTATTTATACTTTCATGTAGCTTCCTCAAGGGGTTACCTTTTAACCATCTTAACCCACTTTCCTTATTTTAGGGTTAACCCACTTCTAACCACTTATCCACTTAGTAATTTATCAATTAGATTTATTATTTTAATAATTTATTTTGCATCCTCTTTTACTTATAGTACACTCATCACTTCACTTTATTATTTAATTAATTTCTTCTTTGCAAACACTTTGACTACTTTGAGGTTTTGGGGCTTCTAGATGACTCATGAGGGTTCTCTAACTTCACATGGCCATAACTCTCTAACCGTGAGGAGTTATGTGACGTTCCACATACCACTAAAAATGACATGACATGTAATATCCATATAGAATATTCTTACCTGAAAATATATCAAAACTCATACCATTTTCCATCAAACAAACTTGGGTCCATTACCCAAACCTTTCTCCAACTTCACATGGCCATAACTCTCTAACCGTGAGGAGTTATGTGACATTCCACATACCACCGAAAATGACATGACATGTAATATCCACATGGAATAGTCTTACATTCAAATATATCAAAACTAGTACCATTATCCATCAAACAAACTTGGGTCCATTACCCAAACCATTGTGCTACCAGAATTCACTATCAGACTTTCTTCAAGGGTTGACATTAATGACAACCAACCCAAATAATCAACAATTTCTATATGGATGTGAGAAATTACTGATCATTCTAGGAGGGAATGGATTCATGTGTGTATGAGATTGATTGCAGTTCTAAAATACCTGTTCACATCTAAGAATCATTGGAGTTTACAACATTGATATTCCTCACTAGTAGCATTGGATCCCTGGAGAGAAATGGAATAGCCTGAGGGACTGTATGGCAGAGAAAGGGGATAATTTATTTGGGTTTTGGAGGCTAAAGGGGAATATAGCGACAAATTAGGATTGTTGTGTTGTTGGGAAAACTTGCGAGCTTGTTAGCTAACTGATGTGTGTAGAGTCGACCTAGGACCCGTCCTTGTGGATTCATAGCCCTGGCTTGGGGGTGACCTGCTGTTGAGATTTGGAACAACAAGGTCTATGGTTGGGAGGAACGTCCTTGGTCTATGAACAATTGGTGAATGGTTTAATTAATGATAAGTGATTTATGTCTTTTCTTGCATATGTATATTTTTGTTGTGTATTTATTTATCTATGAGATATGTATTTTTAATGTGCTTGCTTGCTGAGTATTGTTGTGAATGGCACGATTAAGCATTTTTTATGGATTAACAATTTCTAGTTAATTGCATGTTTGGATTTGTGTTCTTGGTTAATTAAATATTGGCATAGAAATTAGAAATCAGTCCAAGAGGGCGAATTTGGAAGTACACGAGCAATGGGTACTTTTCTGATCAATATCCAGGAAAAACATTTTGGTATTTGTTGTACAAGGTATGTTACAAGTTATCCTTAGAGTGTTCTTGGTGGGCGTTTTGATGTAGTGTGGCCCATCTTGGAGGTTGGGTACATCACAGAGGGAAATGTTCACGAGCCTCTTTCAAGGGACAACTTCTTATGAGAAAAGCTCCAACTACAACAACAACACTTGAAAAACATTCCATATCCTTCTAACTCTATAAATAGATTCCCAATAGAAAAATCCTAACTACATGTGGTCTCATTATTAATGAATACCAACTACCTATTGGGCGTTATTTGATAAATAAGACCCTTTTACATTAAATAACTATCCACTAGCTATCTACGAGGCCTTATTGAAAGAAGATGGCCACATTCATTAATTGACTAACTTTCTTGGGATCCACTTTCATCCCTTCTTAACTGACAATGTGACCCAAGTATTCAACCTTTGAACCCCTAAAATCACATTTAGAATGTTTAAGGAACATTAACTAGTGATCATGTTGGAGTTACAAGGCTCTATCAACATGTTCCACATGGGAGTCTCGCATTTTTCTATAGATCAAGATATCATCAAAGAAGATAGGAACAAAATTTCCTAGCAAGGGTTGAAAAATCTTGTCCATGAGGCTCTGAAAGGTGGATGGAGCATTGCAAATTCCAAAGGGCATCACTAAAAACCCAAAATGACCTTCATGTGTGTAGAAAATTGTCATAAGTATGTCAATTGCCTCCATTCATATTTGGTGCTATCTTGAACAAAGGTCTAACTCAGTGAAAAACTTGGCTCCATGAAGTTCATTCAAGATATCATCAATAATCAGAATGGGAAATTTGTCATTGATGCTTTACTTATTAAGAGCCTAAAAATTAGAACATGTGCACCAATTGCCTTCTTTTTTAAATACCATGATCACAGGTGATGAGTAAGGGTTGGTACTAGAACATGCGACTCTAACCTCCAATAGGATCAGAATAATATTTTCTATTTCATTATTATGTACAAAAGCGTGCCAATAAGGATGCATGTTGGGTGGCTTACTACCTAGAACCAATGGGTTACCACGACCATGCTCACCACATGAAGGCAATAAGCCACGAGGTGTTTCAAATACTTGTTGATGTTTAGTCATGATGATCTACAAATTAGGGTGAATCTCTTGTGGGGGAGGGCTCTCCACCACCTGCATGGCATTGAAATAGGAAATAATGTTGAAATGGACTTTATTCAATAAGTTCTCCATACAACAAGAGCTAATAATTTCAATGGAATTGGAGTTAAACCTCTTAAGGTTGTGTTTCTACCCTTCCTTGGTGAAAATCATATACGAGTTCTTGAAATCCATGCTGACAACTCCCATGGTACGCAACCATTTTGCACCAAGAACAACATAAAAACCACCCATTTCAATAACAAACATGTGATACTTGAGATGATACTCTCCTACGAGGCCTTGCTTAAGCAACACCAGAGTGAACCTCTTTCCCCTAGGGTTTTCATCTAGAGCCCTGCCATTGTAGCACTCTAGAACCCTTCCCTCTTGTCCTTAGCCTTCATCCCTTCAATTTTGCGTCCTCTCCTTATTTGACTCCATATACCCTTAGGAACTAATCTTAAACACACAACGTTGAAGTGATAGTGTTCAAACCAATTCTCAAAACTTTAAATTTTGAAACCCTAACTAACTAAGCTAACCCTAACTAGGCTGACGTCACAGTTGGTTATTCCATCTTGACGCAACATCTTTAAATGATAAGAAATTAGATGATGATTGAAAGCATTTATTGAGTAAAAGATTGATTAGATACATTGTTGATTACATCATCTCAATAGTTATTGATGAATTGATACTTCTACATTGCTATATTGATAAAACATTGATCTTATTAATATCTGTTGTTTCATTGCTTATATATAATTGTCAGATAGTCATATGAAGTACTAACCCTTTGATTATAGCCTGCATATATATTCTTTTATTATTGTCTTGTTCCAGGCAGGTGTTCTCATCAGGCATACACTTCATTTATTGGCTGATTAGCCAGACTTTCTGGCCTTGGTGGTAACCTGTGAGGAGGAACTTTTTCCTTGACCTTTACACTTCAGCCTCTTCAAAACCCCAGGTTACCGGGGACGTCTCCCCTGGGTTAACCTCCCTAAATAGAAATAACCTCCACATTGAGGTGACATTGGGTGGGGAAGGTCCCTGTTAGGCCAATTTGGCCTCTATCCTCTATCTTTTCGACCTAACTACAAACTGTGCGATAAAAATCTATAGTGTGGACAAGCCGAACCCATTAAGAATTTGTTATGATTTTCCTCTCTAACTAAGTTTTCCTAGACGTTAGATGAGTTGTTATGTCAATAGTATATACTCTCCTCTCTCACCTAGAAGGATTCCTTGTTAGGAAACAAACTTCATTGACCCATTTACTTCTAGTCTGATTGGATGCTTATTATAATTGAAGTTTTATTTTGGGTTTGGAAGTGATGTAATGAACACTACTTTGAGTGCATTCTATGGCTCATGCCAAGAATAAGAAGGCAAGAGGTAGAACAAGCGAATGGAAAAGGAAGATGAAAATTCTATACCAAGTGCCATTATGTAACATCCCCATTATAATCCCTAGTTTAGTTAATGCTTATGCGGATATAATATGTGGCTACAACCAAACAATGCAATATGTGAATTGTATTTCAATGTTTTAATAATAAAAATGTGATTCCAACTACTAAGGGGACATGGACAAGAGATGGGGGCTGAATTAATCCGCAAGAGGGGGAAGTGTCTTGGATAATGACCAAGAGGGGTCAAAGGGAGAATTACCCATGTATATCAATTCAACCCATTTTCCTGAACTTGCCAATTGTACATGAACCTTTTGATTTCTGATTGAGTGTTCCCAAAGCGAATAATTGAATACATGTAAGAGGGTGGGTGGGAGTGATCACATCCTTTTGATTAAGTGTTTCCAAAGCCAATCATTGAATACATGTAAGAGGGTGGGTGTGAGTGGTCACATCCAAGAGTTATTGTGTACATGGGGGTTGAGTACAATCATCTTGGGGAAGAGTGTGAGTCAAGAAAGGCAAGCCAAAAGAGAGAAAATTGGTATGGGTTGGGACAACAATTTTTAGTTAGTCAAGTTTGTGCATGGGAAAGAAAATGAGAGAGAGAAATAGATCTTGGAGCTAGTACAACAATGGAGGGAGAAATTTGGAGCGTAACTAGAGTGTAACTGAAGAAAATTGGAGCTGGATAACTGAAGAGCCAGGTTTTCAGGCCTGAAGAGTGAACTCTTGTGTGAGTTGCACTAAAATAGCAAGTGTTGTTGTTGGTTTGCTGATAGTTTTCCTAGAAACAAGTTCCTTGGAGTTCCCAGTTGAGATATTCCTAGTTACCTGTGCCAAAGTGTTATACATGATTTTGGTCATCTTGGTGATATCTTAACAATGGTGTATTCAGGTCCCCAACAAGGAATTTTTGCCTGAGAAAAGTGGCACTTGTCTCCTTCCAAAAAACATATTTTTAAAGTGATTTCGCAGGCTGCCTATAGCCTAGGGTGCGAGAATACCTCATTCTCGCAGGCCACCTACTCTTGGGGTGCGAACTTCTCGTAGTTTGCTCCATACACAAGGTGCGAACTTGTTTTTAAGCTTGGAAAGGAGAAGAGGTCTCGAGGGTTCTAGAAGGGAATCTTGTAGAAAATAAGTTGGCATTCGTACATTTTACTGACTTCCCAGATTTGATGGGATCATCCTCATCCATGTAACCATCTCTCTTTCTCCTATATATTGAAAGGTTTCTCATGGAAAAGGTTAAGAAATATTGAATGAAGAATTGGTGAAAGAATTTTGTGAAGAACCCTGCTTTGACAAAAGCTTGAAGGTTCTACTTGGTCTATCAAAAGGAATTGGATCTTCTTCATGCAAGTTCAAGAGAAAGTGTGTGTGTTGGAACCAAGAGTCACCGAAAGGAAGCTTGCAACATCAAGGCGACCAGGTTGTATCTTCTACTTTCAATTAATATGATACAGTGGCATGTCCCTTTCCCATGAAGTCACTCTTACTTTATTGTGTAATTCCTTGATCATATGCATAAGTTGATGTTGAATATATTTTTGCTATCTTCACTTTGGTTGGTTTGTGTTGTCTTGGACTTGACTTCACAAGAGCACTAGAGTGAAGTGGGAACAACAGAGACCTAAGGAAGCGATATAAAGGCATGTTACTTATTCCCTCCTATTAGCAGATTCAATGACTACAACTTAGGGAAAGAGTCGTGTCCTGTCCTATTTTGTTCTAGATCCAGGTGGATCTAGGGAGATCTGTTAGTGTCCGCACCTACCGATTAGTTTGATAACACAAAGAGACCTTGATAAATGAATGACACATTCCTTAGGTTATCCATGATAAATGGATGGTACATCAATTGAGTGAACCCTGATAAAAGGATGGTACATCCCTTGGGTTATCCCTGATAAACGGATGGTACATCCTTTGGTAGATCGTTGATTAACGAATGGTGCATTCCTTGGGTTGGGAAGGTCAAGAGGAAGAGGGTTGGTAGAAATATTGGGATAGATGTAGGAGAATATCCGTTGGATTATGAGCTTTATGAGCTATAAGTGGACTGTGATAGACCACCCTCTTTTGTGGATTTCTAGCCTCAGCTTGAGGTTGACTAGATGTTGAGATTTGGAAAAACCAATATATGGTTGGGTGGAATGTCTTTCCCAAGCAACTGATTGCAATATTCTTGTTTAAATATGAGTGTTTTATCTTGTAATGAGTTACTTACATGTGTTATTGTTGTGCATGAACTCTGCGTGAATGATAATGACTTATATGCTACTGTAATGAATGGTTTASTTGTATTTCATGTTGATTACTAGCATGATTTATATGTATCTATGTTATGGTTATAGACTATAGCCAAATATGTTATAAATTTGTAGTTGTAAACTATAGGAAATCGACTAACAGTAAAAGAATTGCTTTAATTAGTAGAATTTTCATTTTTATGTGTATTCTGCATGCAATGGTGCTTAGATGGAGGCTAGGTACGTTACATTTTAGTATGAGATCTGATAAGGAGATATTTTTGAGTGACTCCTTTTTGAAGTGGAAAATGGATAAGTGTTGGGACTCCTTGGACGAACTTATGAAAGGAAAGTTACAATTTTATGAGTTCACAAGTCTGCATAGATGGAAAAATGACTATGTGTTGGGACTTCTCAAACGAACTTATGAAAAGAAGGATACAAAGTTACGAGTTCGCGAAGATGGAAAAATGGCTAAGTATTGGGAATTCTTGAACGAAGTTATGAAAGGAAGGTTACAAGTTTATGAGTCCGCGAAGGAAAAATAAGCTAAGTGTTGGTAGCGGGTTCATGGAAGGTATGAAGAAGAGATATGACTAGATTCATGGTGAATCCATTAGGACAAATCAACGATGAGAATCTAATCAAGAAATGATTGGGCAATTGTTGAGCATTGATACTATGTTGCACGTGCTAATGAATGTTCTTTCATTGTTTTTCCACCACAACTTTCAGTTCGGAGATAAGATTGGAGCAAACAAATAGTCATTGGAAAGATCTTGAGGAGTAGAAGAGATTTGTCAAACCCAAATTTTGATTTGGGCGTTATAATTTCTTAGAAATTGATAAAATAGATTATTGTGGCAACAAGAAGAGTGGAATGGGCAGCATGTAAATGTTGTAACCTCTCACTCAAAAATCAGATTGAGACATGAGGATAGTCATAGGAAAGTTGTTTTGAAAATGAATGCATTTAGGGAATCCTACTTGAGAGTAGTTCATTAATATTCTTCATAATTTAAAATGAAGAATGACCTATAATCTAAATTGACAAATATTTTGCAATATGCTTAATTCTAACAACAATTATTGCATGCAAATTCTTGCAGAATTAGAGATACAGAAAAGTAGACTTTAGTTCCTACATGAGAACTAGAGACATGGAGAATGCTCAAGGGTTTTACAGCCATGAAGAATAAATTGGAGGTATGCATACCAACATGGGTAATGCTGAGACCGAGTCTAATGGGAGAAGAGACAGACAAGGGGCTGTAACTATGAGAAGCCTGCAAAAAGAAGTGCAAAGCTATATGGCCGATAATCAGAGGATCATGAAGGATCAAGAAGAGATACTTCAAAGCCTAAATATACTACAGAAGCAAGTTAACAAGGACTCTGACACAAAGCAAGCAACTAGTGCTAGACAAGTATCGACATCAAGATCCCATAGCAAAAGAGATGATCATGTGAATGATAGGTAGTAAAAAAGCATGAGTAGATGCCATCATTCTCGAAGGAATTTCACCAGAAGAACTCATGCAAGTTCAGGTCCAGGGAGCATCCAAAGTGTGTCTCTTGTTCAGAGGAAAAGAATAAGGCCCGAGGCAGACATCTTGTAGGGTAAAATAAGGAATATTAAGCCACCAAATTTCAATGGTTAGAATAGGAAAGGAGAAGAGGTAGAGGCCTGGCTGTTGGAAATGAAGAAATATTTCCAGCTACATGATTACCCATCCCGGGTAGAAGCTAGAATTTCCATATACCACCTGCAAGGGAAGAAAACCATGTGGTGGGATCAACTTAAGCAAGCCAAGAACCTTGATGAGAAAATAATCTCATGGAGGAAGTTCAAGGGATATTTCCAAGAGAAATATTTTCCCGAGAATTACTATGAAATAAATATGAAAGAGTTATTTGAACTCAAGTTGGGAACTATGACAATGGAGGAGTATGAGAAGTAGATTTTTGAATTGTTGAAGTATGTTGACTTCATAAAGGATGAGAAAGTAAAAATCCAAAGGTTTCTAAGTGGGTTACCCTCTTTCTACAGTGATAAGATTCAATATGATAACCCCAAAACCTTGGAGGAAACCATAAGGAGAGCAAGTCATCTGTATGAGTAGAGCAAAGGAAGACCAGTTTTCCAAAAAGCTTGGAATGACAAGATGAAGGATAAGAAGGATCAAAGGAACAAGGGTTTTAAGCCACCTTTTTTCAGGAATAATTTCCAAGCGAATTAGCATGGTCAAGTCTCCCAAAATGAATACAAGACTGCAGATTCATTTGGAAAAAGGCCAAGGCAACAATCAGTGCAATGTTGGGGATGTGGGGGAAATCATCTACATAAGGATTTCCCTCACAAAGGAGAAAGAATGGGGACTATGCACAACATTCAATAGGCTGAAACAATGGAAGACATGGAAGGAAGCGTGTCAAGGATTTATGCGGCCTTGGATAAAAAGTAATCATAACATCGATCTCCCATGATTGAAGTGGAAGGTAAGATCAATAATGAGCCCAGAGCAATTTTAATTGATTCTCAAGCTAGCCATAGTTACACAAATGCTAACATTGTTGAAATATTTAAATTGAAAATAAGTAAGCATAATAAATCTTGGTTAGTTCAGTTAGCCACAGGGGCTAAGAGGAAAATCAATGAGTTTGTTAAAGATTGTCCAATAGACATGAATGGACTCAATACAAAGGTGGATGTAAACATCATACCATTGGGTTCATAAAATTGTCTAATTGGCATGGATTGGTTGGAGAAACATTATGTTGTCCTAGAATGTTACAACAAGACAATCACATGTCTTGATGAGGAAGGGCAGGAATTCAAGATTCAAGGAATTCCAAGAGCTGTAGTTGTTAGAGAGATTTCAGCTATGCAGTTGAAAAAGAGCTTTAGGAAGGGATGTCATATGTTTACAGTCCATATGGAGGAGGTAGTGAAAGACAAAGTGGGAAGCATTGAGACCATCCATTTTTGATGGATTTCGAAAATGTTTTTAGAGAAATTCCGGGACTACCACCAAAAAGAGACATTGATTTATCTATTGATTTAGTGCGAGGAGCTGCCCCAATGTCTAAGACACCTTACAAAATGGGTACACCAGAGTTGAAAGAGTTGTATATGTAGCTTGAAGAAATTTTGAAGAAGGGGTACATACACCCAAGTGTGTCACCTCGGGGAGCCCCGATTATTTTTGTGAAGAGGAAGGATGGAACCTTAAGGCTATATATTGATTTCGGGTAGCTTAATAAGGTTACCATAAATAATAAGTATCATTTGCCAAGAATTGATGATTTGTTTGATCAACTGAAGGGTGCAAGAATCTTTTCGAAGATTGACTTGAGGTCAAGCTATCATTAAGTAAGGATAAAGGAAGAAGACATCAACAAGACAAATTTCAAAACAAGATATGAGCATTATGAATTCACGGTAGTGCCATTTGGGCTATCAAATGCCCCAACAATTTTTATGTTCCTGATGAATGGAGTGTTAAGGGAGTACCTGGACAAGTTTGTGATTGTGTTCTTAGATGATATCCTTGTCTATTCTAAATAAGAAGAATAACACGAGTAACATTGAAGAATGATGTTGCAAGTTTTACAAGAGCACAAATTGTATGCTAAGCTAAGTAAGTGCATCTTTTACCAAAATAAGATTCACTACTTAGGCATATAATTTCAGAAGCAGGGATAGAAGTTGATCCTGAGAAGATAGAGGCCATTAGATGATGGTCAATGCCAAAGAATGTGACAAAGGACATATCATTCATGGGTCTTGCTGGTTATTACCGAAAATTCATAAAGGGGTTCTCAAGGATTGCAAATCCAATCACTTCATTGCAAAAGAAAGGAGTGAAGTTTGAATGGACTTCCAAGTGTGAAGAGAGTTTTTGACACTTGAAGGAAATATTGACAAGAGTAGCAATACAAAACATTGTATATCTAAATGAAGATTTTGTTGTGTGCACCGATGCATGCAAGGAAGGACTCGATTGAGTTCTCAGTCAAAGGGACCATGTGGTATGCTATGAGTCCAAAAAATTAAAAGAGAATGACAAGAATTATGCTACACATGACTTGGAGTTAGTAGCGATTGTACATGCATTGAAAATGTGGAGGGATTTCCTTATGGGTAAGAAATTCGAGCTGAGAACATACCACTGTGGTCTGAAACATTTGTTTGGACAACCAACACTAAATTCTAGACAAACTAGATGGCTGGAATTTCTAAGTGAATATGACTTTGGAATTAAGCATATAAAAGGTAAGGAAAATCAAGCAGTTGATGCACTCAGTGGGAGAGCTCATGAAGTGCATATGGAAGCCATCAACATGTACATGATAGATCTCAAAGATAAAATTATTGCAATGGTGAATTCAGATAAGAAATATGTGAAAATAAAAGAAACATTACAACATGGTAATTTTCAGCAGAAATTTAATTTCTATGAGCTGAAAGAAGATGGAATTCTCATGTACAAGGGAAAAGTATATGTGCCGAATTCCAATGAGATGAAAAATGCAGTTCTAAAGGAAATGCACAATGTGCCATATGCCAGGCACCCAGGATATCAGAGGACAATTGCAATTGTGAGAAGCCAATACTTTTGGCTGGAAATGAAGAAAGAAATGGCTAATTACATAGCCAAATGTCTAGAATACCAAAAAGTGAAGACTAAGCATAGACACCCAACATGTTTGCTACAACCATTTCCCATTTTAGAATGGAAGTGGAAAGTTGTCACAATTGATTTTATTACTAAGATGCTCAGAACAATGAAGCAACATGATTCCATCATGGTGGTGGTGGATAAACTGACTAAGGCAATACATTTTATTCCAGTAAAAACTACACACAAGGCAACAAATATTGTAGATATCTACATGAAGGAAGTTGCTAGGCTACATGGAGTGCCTAAGACAATAGTTTTAGACAAAGATCCAAAGTTTACTTCCAATTTTTGGAAGGGTTTGTTTAAGGGCTTTGGAACAAATTTGAATCTCAGCACAACATATCATCCAGAGTCAAATGGGCAAGCATAAAGGACTAACAAAATAATTGAGGACATGCTTAGAATGTATGTGATGGATCAACCATCAAAGTGGGAAGATTATATTCATTTAGTTGAATTTTCCTACAATAATGGGTATTAGGCCTCATTGAAAATGAGTCTGTTTGAAGCATTGTATGGCAAAAAATGTAACACTCTAGTGAGTTGGGATATTCTAGAAGATAGAGCAGTTGTTGGGACAGAATAGTTAAAAGAAATAGAAGATCAGATGGAAAAGATAAAGTTGAATTTAAAGGCCGCCCAGGATGTGCAGAAAATTTATGCAGGAAGGAATAAAGTTTTTGGAGATTTTAAAGTGGGCGAACATGTGTTTTTGAAAGTGAAGGCAAAGAGAAGTTCGCTAATATTAGGAAGTTGCTCGAAGTTGAAAGCAAGATATTGTGGACCTTTTTAAATATTAGAAAATATAGGGCCAGTTTCATACATGCTATCATTTTCTCCATCCATGAGAGTGCATAATGTATTTCATGTGTCATTGTTAAAGAAATATGTGCTTGATCCTAACCACATAATTGATTGGAATGTGATCTAGGTGGAGCACGAAGGGGATTTCTGGGTGGAACCAGTAAGTATCCTGGACCGGAAATTCAAAGTGCTCAGGAACAAAGACATAGGGATGGTAAAGGTTCAATAGACCTGCTATGGTCATGAAGATGCTACATGGGATCAAGAAGAAAACATGTGGGCCGAATAACCACACATTTTTGACATTTTTGAAGAACACATAATGCAAGACTCCGTTTTGAGCAGCTAGAGTTCTGAAACCACATCTTAAAGTCCTATTCAACTACGATGGGGATCTTGATAAAATATTGGCTCATTCCTTGGGTTAGCCCTGATAAAAATATGGTACATCCTTTGGGTCAAACCTGATAAACGAATGGTGGATTCCTTGGGTCAACGAGTTGAGAGGAACATGAGATTGATAGTTTTAGCTGTTGTTGGAGCTATAAAACTACATAGTTTTTATTTCTAAGTGTTGTGATGTAAATTTGCATATGTATATGTATATTGGCATAGAGTGTACTGAGGACGATGCATAATTGTAGCAGAGGGGGAATGTAACATCCCCATTATAATCCCCAGTTTATTTAATGCTTATGTGGATATAATATGTGGCTATGGCCAAGTGATGTAATATATGAATTGTATTTCAATGTTTTAATAATAAAAATGTGATGCTAGTTTCTAAGGGGACATGGACAAGAGATGGGGGATGAATTAATCCACAAGAGGGGGAAGTGTCTAGGATAATGGCCAAGAGGGGTCAAAGGGGGAATTACCCATGTATATCAATTCAACCCATTTTCCTAAACTTTCCAATTTTATATGAACCTTCTGATTTCTGATTGAGTGTTCCTAAAGCCAATCATTGAATACATGTAAGAGGGTGGGTGCGAGTGGTCATGATCACATCCTTCTGATTGAATTTTTCCAAAGCCAATCATTGAATACATGTAAGAGGGTGGGTGTGAGTGGTCACATCCCAGAGTTATTGAGAACATGGGGGTTGAGTACAATTATCTAGGGGAAGAGTGTGAGTCAAGAAAGGAAATCCACAAGAGAGGAAATTGGTATGGGTTGTGACAATGGTTTTTAGTCAGTCAAGTTTGTGCATGGGAAAGAAAAGGAGAGAGAAAGAAATAGAGCTTGGAGATGGTGCAACCATGGAGGGTGAACTCTGGAGCGTAACTGGAGTGTAAATAGAGTGAACTGGAGTTGGAGAACTGAAGAGCTAGGTTGTCAGACCTGAAGAGTGAACTCCTTTGTGAGTTTCACTAAAACAACAAGTGTTGTTGTTTGTTTGCTGATATTTTTCCTAGAAACAAGTTCCTTGGAGTTCCCAGCTGAGAGATTCCTAGTTACTTGTGCCAGAGAGACCTTGATAAATGAATGGCACATTCTTTGGGTTATCAATGATAAACAGATGGTACATTCATTAGGTTAACCCTGATAAACGAATGGTACATCCCTTGGGTTATCCATGATAAAAAAATGGTACATACCTTGGGTTATCCCTGATAAACGGATGGTATATCCTTGATAAACAAATGGTGCATTCCTTGATAAGAGGAAGAGAGTTCGTAGAAAGATGGGGATAGTTGTAGGAGAATATCAATTGGATTACGAGATTTATGAGCTGTGAGTGTACTATGACAGACCACCCTCTATTTTGGATTACTAGCCTTAGCTTGAGGGTGACTGGCTATTGAGATTTGGAACAATCAGTCTATGGTTGGAATGAACATCCATCCCAAGCAACCGGTTGCATGATTCTTGTTTAAAGATAAGTGTTTTATCTTGTACTGAGTTATTTACAAGTGTTATTGCTCTGCATGAACTCTGCATGAATGAGAATGACTTATATGCTGTTGTAATGAACACTTTAGTTGTATTTCATGTTGATTATTATCATGATTTAGATGCATCTATTTTATGGTTATAGATTGTAGGTAAATATGTTATAAATTTGTAGTTGTAAGCTACATGAAATCGGCTAACAGTAAAATAATTGCTTTAATTAGCAAAAGTTTTGTTTTTATGTGCATTCCACATGTAATGTTGCTTAGTTGGAGGCTAGGTACGTTACATTTTGGTATCAGAGCTGATAATGAGATATTTTTGCATGACATAACCCAACCTGGGTGGATGAGTACGTTACACATTAATTATGCATAAATTATATCCAAACTTCTTGGCCACCTTTTCATTATGAGGACCATGCATTTTCTCATTATGGCTTCCATAAGGTTGAAACTATTGATGTTTCTCTTTTATACAAAGTTGTCCCTCCCTAACTATTGGTCCATTGTTTGCATGTTTGTCTTATTGAACATTGGATCTCCTCAATACATGTTGGAATGGGACACATGCAAAGAAGGGACAAATCAATCCAACATGAGAAAGTATACTAGCTAGGGAGGGGGTAGTGACATTTTGTTATGATGAGTTTGTTTCCTTATTAATATTCTCCTTCATCTCTTTAAATAGTTTTTTTTATTTTAAATTTATCTTCCCATCAAAGGTTTGACCTCTACAATCCTTTGGTCTAGTCCCTTCGACAATGATAAATAATTTCTCTGCTACCACTTGGGGTGGAATTACTTTTGTACCCTTCACCCAACCCAAAGATTGTCACAAATAGCTTGAACTTGGACTATAGGCCCCCCCAATGACACTCAAGGTACCCAAAATCATTTCTGGTGGGTTTGAACTCACAACCCCCAAAATCTATTAAACATGAAGAGGGATAAAAAAAACAAGTACAAATTTCTTCTTATTTAAATATTTGAAATTAAAGTGGATTTATACTTTTTCTCTTTTATACTTTACAATAATTAATATATATATATATATATATATATATATATATATATATATATATATATATATATATATATATATATATATTNTTAACATTAAATAAGAAATGTTGATTTCTTTTAAATTTTATTTTATTGAAATATAATAGCCATAGTCTAAACGTTTTATGTTTTGGCTCTTTGATTTGAGCTTCTAAACTTACTTATCGGGATACATATCAATATGCTACTATGCATTCTTACAAAACAACCTACAATATTGATAATTATGAAGTACATGTACTAGTGGAGTGATATCCGTCCTCTAATGGAGGATATCTTCGGTGTCAATTATGCTTTGGATGTCTTAATAACAGGATGCTTGGTTAAATTGATCATTGATTGGTTAAGGGTTGATGACACCTCAAATATTGACAACCTCATTCTAAATAGTTTGCATGAATTCCAATGCCTCCATATGTATGCATCTAGATTGTACCAATTCAATGTGTACCTCCTCATGCATAATTGAAGAGAGGCAAGTTGTTCAAAGACATCGTTGTCATAACATTGGGCTAGGCACACTTCATTCAAAATGGAGAGTATAGACCAATGAATTCTAGAGATATGGGCGTTGTTGAGGAAAATATATGAAATGATCTCACTCAATCATTTTCAGATCTTGCTTGGCTAAATCAAGATAGACCGAAATATCACCCTATGTTTATAGCCATCAAAATTTGTATCCTAATTCACAAGTATTGATTACAAGTGCTTAGGCTCGTTTATTTTATAAATGAAAGCTTGCTGAAAAATTCATTATATATGTAATTTTATGAATATAACATATGTTGAAATAAATATTAGAGATAGAAGTAAAGACTCCAAGTCAATAATCAAAAAAGATGAGACATAAATAAATCGTTTATTTCATTCCAATTCGTCAAAATAATCGTTCTCTTTACAAAATTCCCCGAGGAAGTTTTGGACCAAAGTCAAACTTAGATGTCCCCGATGAATCATACAAAAGGACCTCTGAAAGAAAGTAAAAAAATGAACTTTAAAAGATGGATCAAGTTGCCACATATTGTTTCCCACTCGACTCTGCACAATAGCCTTTGTTAGTCATGGAATTTAATTCACAAACAAACAAGTCTACACAGAATATCAAAGATAGATCAACACCTATGAAAAACAAGTGTCTGAATGATTTAATTCAACCCTGAATTGTGCTGTCTACAATAGGACCCTGCTATCCTAAAAGAGAATTAGGCTTCTAATGAATTAAATAATGAATGAAAATTGAATTATCTCAACAAAAATTCAAAGAGAAAACCTTAGTATGCTTCTCCTTCTATTCTCCTCTTGTTCTTGTTTTTCCTTTTGCTTTTAAGCAATTTGAATTAGTTGAAGTAGTTGAACTACTCTTTAGTTAAGTTAACTAAAATTCAACCAACTTTTTAGTTAAGGGGGGAAAGTAATAAAATCATAATAAGGGTTTTTAATAAATAATAACTAGTAGGTGGGACCCCTTGTGACTCCCTTTAATTCTTTAACAATCATAACACAACTAGTAAATCAAACAAAACATCCCTCCTTGTAAATTCCATCATCGCTTTCATATTTTGACAATTTATATCAATGATAATTGAAATTATTTCCAAAAATATATTACCATATATCCAAAAAATAATGTGTTGTCCAAAATTTCAGAAGTCAACTATTCTCGACAATCAATAAATAAAAACACTTAAAATCCATATTTTCCACTCTGGGAGGCAATCTTTACCTTGTTGTTGTTGTCACCCTTTGATCTCTTTGAATTTGCCTTAGGCTATGTGAAGCCTTTAGGCCTAATATCACTGATCACATGAGACAAATCATCTCTCAAATGCATGCAAGAGAATACGGATTTGGCAAAGTCATTTGAGGGTGAGGAGGGGGCAATGACGACTTTTCCTTTGTCAGGAGCATGGTGGGCCTCGATTTTTAACCTTTTGCTTGCATGGGAAGACTGTACTGATGAGTGGACAAGGGAATCTTGGACAATTTGATTAACAGGTGGAGGAGCAGGTAGAGATAAGTTAGGCCAGCCACGATGTTGGGAGAATGTCGGGTGGACAATATCTTGCCCTCTGTCATTTTCAGGGACTTCAGGTTGCAGTGAGACATGAGGAGGCACTAGGATACTACGGACCTGTGGGGCTTGGAAGGGAGGTCTTTCAGGCCTAGGTTGGACCACTCCTTGCCCAATCCAGTTAAAAAATCTAGCTTGAAATATCTGGCCTAACTCTTGTGAGTCTGCATCAAAGTGTATAGAGAACCTTGGCCTTCTAGGGCCCCTATTCCAATTTCCTCTTCCTTGGTTACCCCAACCATGGATACCTCTGCTGAAAAAGCTCATTCATGTATGTATTATTGATTAGAAAATAGTTTCTTCAACAACCATACATGACAACTCTTTTAAATATGAAACAAAATTTGGCTCAACAACATATTAGACTCATGCAATCCAATCCATACAAATCGTTTAATAGTTGTCAATGAGCAGGGGGTGAACAAGGGTTCTGGGATATGTGAGGGGTCGTATTGAGCGAAAAATGTTTAAAATGAGGGGGAAAGATCATGATTACTACTCATAACATCAAACAATCAAATGTGTCGTAAATCAAAAGAATATATTACTGTAATTCATCCCAGCGATCCTTTAACTATCATAATACATAATTTATCTTAACTATAATTAAATTTTAGGAAAAAGGAGTGGATAGTGAATATGGGAAGGGGAGGGGATTGTAATGTGTGAAAAGTGAAATAATGGTAGGGAAAAGAGCAAATACTGTTCGTAAAATCAATCAAGTAATCCATAAAATAGTTCTATATTCAATGCAAACGATCAAATACCAATTAAACAATTACTGTGTGTTAAAACTTGTTCACTGTCCCACATCCAATTTCTTTAAAATTTTTCAATTAATACAATGTATAATCATACTCGGAATCATCATGCCTTTCACCCATCTTGTTAAAAGAATTTTGTTTCTTTTCATTTCCTTCCCTTTTATATTTAAAACAAAATCCCAAGGAACACATAGTCATATTGCTTCAACTCTATTCAACATATAAAAGTATCAACCACTACCCATAATTCATAAATCCCCAAATCAAACATAGACACAGGTCTTTCCTGATTTTAACAAACTCTTTTAAAACACGCCCGATTCCATTCCTTTGACAATATTAACAATTAAATTTGCAATGAAACCATACTACAAAACACCCATGCTTTATTTCTGATGGTGCAATAAAACAAAACGATGCACGATGTCTCCATAAACCATACACAGTAAACAACCAAGTCTCAGTCATCAATTTTCCAATTTGTAATGATTCCGATCGAGAGAAATTAAACACACAACAACCACCAACTTCAATTGATACCACGTTGTAGGAACGTACAGACCAACGCATAACAAAAAAAGGCATCCCTGTGACTGCACATTACCATTTACTCCCAATCAACCAATTCAATCAAAAAAACGAGTTGGGTTATCGATTTAACTATCACAACAAAAGGAGGCAACGACTCTATACCAATTCTCATTTAAAAATTACAACTTTCCAACAACCCAATGAAACAGAGATGAGACAAATATCAAAGCTATTGTCGAAATCACTTAACCAATTTATGACAGTCAACAAGATACTCGACAAGAGTGCGACTGGTTAGGGTTATCCAAATCGGACTCTGTAACCATGAACACAAGAAATAATCAAGGGTTCTCTCTTTCACCAAAACATAGAGAGACTGGAGGTCGACCATATCAACAGTAGGTGGGAACCTCCGAAACAAGCATGGTGGAACCAAAAGATTTTATAACTCTTAGCTTGTAAAACAGTGTGACAGTTCAACACCAGGTAGGGTGGCAACGATGCAGAGGAGTAGAGATTGCTCACTGGACAGTAACCAATACCAAGAATGCGCAGAGGCATAACCCTCATGCTTTTCCCAACAACCGAACCAATTTATAAAAATACCAATGGAAATGCAGACCCCAGGTATATTAAAGCATACTTCTTGGCATAATTCCCCCCCATAACCAACTGTGTTGATGCCAATACCAAAAAATAAGCCCACGACTAGGTGAAAAACCCACGAACATGGCTCTGGAAGATACACAATGACCAAAAGGAGTTCGAAACATACAAAGCCACGCCATAACAACCGAATACAACTGGGTATGGTTACCATTAATTGTGAGGAGGCGACCAACAAGGCTAAATAGAGCGAAACCCTCCAACAAAAATACCCATAACTACTAAAAACAACAGAGAGACATCACAGTTTCCACCACACAGAACAACCAATGAAATCACAACTTCAACCATCAATTTTCCCATTTGCACACAAATAACCACATAATCATTCCAGAGAAAATACTCATGCGTTTACACAGTTTCCAATCTTAGGAAAACACAAACCAACACATTACTAAGCCAACGTTCATTTCATACACAGAGCGAATTCATGGATTGGCGAAAAGAACCATACCTGTAACCAATAGCTTTAAAAATGTGAGCTGGTCGAGAAATTCCTTCCACGCCTGAATCTTGGATCTTAACCACAACAAAACCAAATGAGCAATAACCATGCTAGGTTGACGGCCCAGTGGGAGAAGTATGGAGTGACGTTCATTTACTGCACGTTGCTTCCATCCTCCACTCCATTCAATTTCGTAGTACACAATAGCCAACCAAAACAATACCATTAATCCCATGCCATTAATTCCATGCATCGAAACTTTCACATATCGCTTGCCAATTGTGCCACCCCAATCCATATTAACCATTGCCAAAACCATACTATAACATATATCAAATGCGCCCAATATAGCTCAACATAATTCATATAGCCACTAACATTGCTAGTTAGGACTAACACTAATTCCTTTTTATTTCATTTGCACATAGTATATCATAGTATAGTATAGTTCCCTTTCTTGGATTTTTTTCATAAGTTCCTTTCCATTGCTCTTGTTTCTTGTTGTTACTAACATGTGTCCTGTGCAGGTGTAACATGTAATGAATCATGGCGGCAATAGCAAATGTAATAACAATAAATATAAGCCATTCATAACATGGAATTTAGAGCTTAGAATAAAAAAAACAACACATAAAATGCATTATCCATCTGCCATTATGTCGCAAACAAAACCAATACTCCAACATCAATCATGTAGAAACCTGTAAGCAACATCGAAACATCAACATAAAAGGTGTGATAAGACTATCTCTGAGCCGCCAGTTTACAAGGGGGTCCCACCTACTAGTATTATGTATCATTAGGATAGTTTAAATAATAGACTTTAGCAATACTTTGCGAGTGAAATCCTCGTTGTGATTTTAATCGTCAACAAACTGGCGACTCCACGGAGAAATCTGTTTGCAACAGATTAAGAACTCATAACATATGGTTTCACAGGCTAAGAACAATGGATCAAGAAGGTATAACTAGAATGATTATGCAACAGGAGGAAGTSAGTGTATTTAATGGAAAAATGACCGAGGAATAACTCATGAAAAATGTTAAGTATGAGGGGGTTTATCCCTATATGCATAATCATTCGACCATAATTTTCTCTTGACTTCAAGGAGAAAAAATTATGGACTTTCTCTTTTAATTCTCAAATGGACGAAGAAATGGAAAGCAAAAGCCCGAGATAACCAATTTATTTATAAGACAACAGTGAAAGAAGATAACAAATTCAATATGTTTTCAAGGGGAACATCGTAACAACATTGTAAGCTTGATTGTTATTGACTAACAATACCTTGCAGGAGTGTCACTATGGCAGAATGGATCCAACATCTTATTCTTGACCAAAATTTAAACTAAAAGATGAAAAACAATAAAATTCATGATAGAAATGGGACTGCAAAATTTAAAACAACAAAAATAAAATGACATAATTGCAAAAACAACATGAATCTATTATAAGGAAAGCAGAATTTAAACCACTGTAAAAGTAGAATAAAAAAGCAGTGGTGAAAAAGAAAACATAACTAGACTACTAATATACAGAAAATCCAAACAACGTTAAAACTTTTCAAGTTGTTTCCACGTAGTGTTTTAAGTGAGAACCATTAGTGCTGTAGGAAAACAATCGCTCTTGTAAATATTTTAGAATGTAAGAGTTAGTACCCAGGACAAAAGCGATCTTGAAAGGACCCAGCCATAATTCTTGAAACTTTGAGACAATTGATAGCCCTTTAAAGTGCACGATTAGATCATCAAGATATACATGAATAATCTTACCGATCAAATCGTCGAAAGTTATTTGGATAGGTATTTTAAAAGTGGTGCTCGCATCAGATAAGCCAGAAGGAATACATTCGTAAGTCAAGGTACCCCAATGAGTAATAAAGGTGGTTTCGTATTTATTTGCCTCTTTTACCTTGATTTGATTGTAACCCAAAAAACCGTCAAGTAGGGGCATCATCTGTGACCTTGCAACTTGCTGCAGAATCATTTCCATGTTAGGGAGAGGAAAGTGATATTTTATAATAGATCAATTAAATGCGCGAAAATAAACACAAAATCTGATAAGATCAGTGGATTTCC
>JASDQU010736368.1:103119-117692 GCA_032191745.1 Picea mariana | reverse complement strand
TATGTGAAAATAAAAGAAACATTACAACATGGTAATTTTCAGCAGAAATTTAATTTCTATGAGCTGAAAGAAGATGGAATTCTCATGTACAAGGGAAAAGTATATGTGCCGAATTCCAATGAGATGAAAAATGCAGTTCTAAAGGAAATGCACAATGTGCCATATGCCAGGCACCTAGGATATCAGAGGACAATTGCAATTGTGAGAAGCCAATATTTTTGGCCAGGAATGAAGAAAGAAGTGGCTAATTACATAGCCAAATGTATAGAATACCAAAAAGTGAAGACTGAGCATAGACACCCAACATGTTTGCTACAACCATTTCCCATTTTAAAATGGAAGTGGAAAGTTGTCACAATCGATTTTATTACTAATATGCCCAGAACAATGAAGCAACATGATTCCATCATGGTGGTGGTGGATAAACTGACTAAGGCAATACATTTTATTCCAGTAAAAACTACACACAAGGCAACAAATATTGTAGATATTTACATGAAGGAAGTTGCTAGGCTACATGGAGTGCCTAAGACAATAGTTTTAGACAAAGATCCAAAGTTTACTTCCAATTTTTGGAAGGGTTTGTTTAAGGGCTTTGGAACAAATTTGAATCTCAGCACAACATATCATCCAAAGTCAAATGGGCAAGCATAAAGGACTAGCAAAATAATTTAGGACATGCTTATAATGTATGTGATGGATCAACCATCAAAGTGGGAAGATTATATTCATTTAGTTGAATTTTCCTACAATAATGGGTATTAGGCCTCATTGAAAATGAGTCTGTTTGAAGCATTGTATGGAAAAAAATGTAACACTCTAGTGAGTTGGGATAATCTAGAAGATAGAGCAGTTGTTGGGACAAAATAGTTAAAAGAAATAGAAGATCAGATGGAAAAGATAAAGCTGAATTTAAAGGCTGCCCAGGATGTGCAGAAAATTTATGCAGGAAGGAATAAAGTTTCAGAGATTTTAAAGTGGGCGAAATGTGTTTTTGAAAGTGAAGGCAAAGAGAAGTTTGCTAATATTAGGAAGTTGCTCGAAGTTGAAAGCGAGATATTGTGGACCTTTTTAAATATTAGAAAATATAGGGCCAGTTTCATACATGCTAGCATTTCCTGCATCCATGAGAGTGCCTGATCCTAATCACATAATTGATTGGAATGTGATCTAGTTGGAGCGAGAAGGGGATTTCTGGGTGGAACCAGTAAGTATCCTGGACCGGAAAGTCAAAGTGCTCAGGAACAAAGCCATAGGGATGGTAAAGGTTCAATGGACCTGATATGGTCATGAAGATGTTACATGGGATCATGAAGAAAACATGCGGGCCGAATAACCACACATTTTTGACATTTTTAAAGAACACATAATGCAAGACTCCATTTTGAGTAACTAGAGTTCTGAAACCACATCTTAAAGTCCTATTCAACTACGATGGGGATCTTGATAAAATATTGGCTCATTCCTTGGGTTAGCCCTGATAAAAATATGGTACATCCTTTGGGTCAAACCTGATAAACGAATGGTGCATTCCTTGGGCCAGCGAGTTGAGAGGAACATGAGATTGATAGTTGGAGCTGTTGCTGGAGCTGTTAAACTACATAGTTTTTATTTCTAAGTGTTGTGATGTAAATTTGCATATGTATATGTATATTGGCATAGAGTGTACCGAGGACGATGCATAATTGTAGTAGAGGGGGAATGTAACATCCCCATTATAATCCCCAATTTATTTAATGCTTATGTGGATATAATATGTGGTATGGCCAAGTGATGTAATATGTGAATTGTATTTCAATGTTTTAATAATAAAAATGTGATGCTAGTTGCTAAGGGGACATGGAAAAGAGATGGGGGATGAATTAATCCACAAGAGGGGGAAGTGTCTAGGATAATGGCCAAGAGGGGTCAAAGGGGGAATTACCCATGTATATCAATTCAACCCATTTTCTTGAACTTTCCAATTATTTATGAACCTTCTGATTTCTGATTGAGTGTTCCTAAAGCCAATCATTGAATACATGTAAGAGGGTGGGTGCGAGTGGTCATGATCACATCCTTATGATTGAATTTTTCCAAAGCCAATCATTGAATACATGTAAGAGGGTGGGTGCGTGTGGTCACATCCCAAAGTTATTGGGAACATGGGTGTTGAGTACAATTAGCTAGGGTAAGAGTGTAAGTCAAGAAAGGAAATCCACAAGAGAGGAAATTGGTATGGGTTGGGACAATGGTTTCTAGTTAGTTAAGTTTGTGCATGGGAAAGAAAAGGAGAGAGAATGAAATAGAACTTGGAGATGGTTCAACCATGGAGGGTGAACTCTGGAGCATAACTGGAGTGTAAATGGAGTGAACTGGAGATGGAGAACTAAAGAGCCAGGTTGTCAGACCTGAAGGTTGTTGGAGTACAAATTTCTTCTTATTTAAATATTTGAAATTAAAGTGGATTTATACTTTTTCTCTTTTATACTTTACAATAATTAATAAATAAATAAATATTTTTTCTTTTTTTAACATTAAATAAGAAATGTTGACTTCTTTTAAATTTTATTTTATTGAAATATAATAGCCATAGTCTAAACGTTTTACGTTTTGGCTCTTTGATTTGAGCTTCTAAACTTACTTATCGGGCTACATATAAATATGCTACTATGCATTCTTACAAAACAACCTACAATATTGATAATTATGAAGTACATGTACTAGTGGAGTGATATTCGTCCTCTAATGGAGGATATCTTCAGTGTCAATTATGCTTTGGATGTCTTAATAACATGATGCCTGGTTAAATTGATCATTGATTGGTTAAGGGTTGATGACACCTCAAATATTGACAACCTCATTCTACATAGTTTGCATGAATTCCAATGCCTCCATATGTATGCATCTAGATTGTACCAATTCAATGCGTACCTCCTCATGCATAACTGAAGAGAGGCAAGTTGTTCAAAGACATCGTTGTCATAACATTGGGCTAGGCACACTTCATTCAAAATGGAGAGTATAGACCAATGAATTCTAGAGATATGGGCGTTGTTGAGGAAAATATATGAAATGATCTTACTCAATCATTTTCATATCTTGCTTGGCTAAATCAAGATAGACCGGAATATCACCCCATGTTTATAGCCATCAAAATTTGTATCCTAATTCACAAGTATTCATTACAAGTGCTTAGGCTCATTTTTTTTATAAATGAAAGCTTGCTGAAAAATTCATTATATATGTAATTTTATGAATATAACAGATGCTGAAATAAATATTAGAGATAGAAGTAAATACTCCAAGTCAATAATCAAAACATATGAGACATAAAGAAATCGTTTGTTTCATTCCAATTCGTCAAAAGAATCGTTCTCTTTACAAAATTCCCTGAGGAAGTTTTGGGCCAAAGTCAAACTTAGATGTCCCCGATGAATCATACAAAAGGACCTTTGAAAGAAAGTAAAAAACTGAACTTTAAAAGATAGATCAACTTGCCACAGATTGTTTCCCACTCGACTCTGCACAATAGCCTTTGTTAGTCATGAAATTTAATTCACAAACAAACAAGTCTACACAGAATATCAAAGATAGATCAACACCTCTGAAAAACAAGTGTCTGAATGATTTAATTCAACCCTAAATTGTGTTGTCTACAATAGGACCCTGCTATCCTAAAAGAGAATTAGGCTTTTAATGAATTAAATAATGAATGAAAACTAAATTATCTCAACAAAAATTCAAAGAGAAAACCTTAGTATGCTTCTCCTTCTATTCTCCTCTTGTTCTTGTTTTTCCTTTTGCTTTTAAGCAATTTGAATTAGATGAAGTAGTTGAACTACTTCTTTATTTAAGTTAACTAAAATTCAACCAACTTTTTAGTTAAGGGGGGAAAGTAATAAAATCATAATAAGGGTTTTTAATAAATAATAACTAGCAGGTGGGACCCCTTGTGACTCCCTTTAGTTCTTTAACAATCATAACAAAACTAGTTAATCAAACAAAACATCCCTCCTTGTGACTTCCATCATCGCTTTCATATTTTGACAATTTATATCAATGATAATTGAAATTATTTCCAAAAATATATTACCATATATCCAAAAAATAATGTGTTGTCCAAAATTTCAGAAGTCAACTATTCTCAACAATCAATAAATAAAAAGAATTAAAATCCAGGTTTTCCACTCTGGGAGGCAATATTTACCTTGTTGTTGTTGTCACCCTTTGATCTCTTTGAATTTGCCTTAGGCTATGTAAAGCCTTTAGGCCTAATCTCACTGATCACATGAGAGAAATCATCTCTCAAATGCATGCAGGAGGATACGGATTTGGTAGAGTCATTTGAGGGTGAGAAGGGGGCAACGAGGACTTTTCCTTTTTTAGGAGCATGGCGGGACTCGATTTTTAACCTTTTTCTTGCATGGAAAGACTGTACTGATGAGTGGACAAGGGAATCTTGGACAATTTGATTAACATGTGGAGGAGAAGGTAGAGATAAGTTAGGCCAACCACGGTGTTGGGAGACTGCCGGGTGGACAATATCTTTCCATCTGTCGTTTTTAGGGACTTCAGGTTGTAGTGAGACATGAGGATGCACTGGGATACTAGGGACCTGTGGGGCTTGGAAGGGAGATCTTTCAGGCCTAGGTTGGACCACTCCTTTCCCAATCCAGTTAAAAAATCTAGCTTGAAATATCTGGCCTAACTCTTGCGAGTTTGCATCAAAGTGTATAGAGAACCTTGGCCTTCTAGGGCCCCTGTTCCAATTTCCTCTTCCTCGGTTACCCTGACCATGGCTATCTCTGCTGAAAAAGCTCATTCATGTATGTATTATTGATTAGAAAATAGTTTCTTCAACAACCATACATGACAACTCTTTTAAATATGAAACAAAATTTCGCTCAACAACATATCAGACTCGTGCAATCCAATCCATACAAATTGTTTAATAGTTGTCAATGAGTAGGGGGTGAACAAGGGTTCTGGGATATGTGAGGGGTCGTATTGAGTGAAAAATGTTTAAAATGAGGGGGAAAAGATCATGATTACTACTCATAACATCAAACAATCAAATGTGTCGTAAATCAAAATAATATATTACTGTAATTCATCCCCGGGATCCTTTAACTGTCATAATACATAATTTATCTTAACTATAATTAAATTTTAGGAAAAAGGAGTGGATTGTGAATATGGGAAGGGGAGGGGATTGTAATGTGAGAAAAGGGAAATAATGGTAGGGAAAAGAGTGAATAATGTTCGTAAAATCAATTAAGTAATCCATAAAATAGTTGTATATTCAATGCAAATGATCAAATACCAATTAAACAATTACTATGTGTTAAAACTTGTTCACTGCCCCACATCCAATTTCTTTAAAAAATTTCAATTAATACAATGTATAATCATACTTAGAATCATCATGCCTTTCAGCCATCTTATTAAAAGAATTTTGTTTCTTTTCATTTCCTTCCCTTTTATATTTAAAACAAAATCCCAAGGAACACATAGTCATATTGCTTCAACTCTGTTCAACATATAAAAGTATCAATCACTGCCCATAGTTCGTAAATCCCCAAATCAAACATAGACACAGGTCTTTCTTGATTTGAACAAACTCTTTTAAAACACCTCCGATTCCATTCCTTTGACAATATTAACAATTAAATTTGCAATGAAACCATACTACAAAAACCCCATGCTTTATCTTTGATGGTGCAATAAAACAAAATAATGCACGATGTCTCCATAAACCATACACAGTAAACAACCAAGTCTCAGTCATCAATTTTCCAATTTGTAATGATCCCGATTGAGACAAATTAAACACACAACAACCACCAAATTCAATTGATACCACGTTGTAGGAACACACATACCAATGCATAACGAAAAGAGGCATCCCTGTGACTGTACATTAACATTTACTCCCAATCAACGAACATGGCTCTGGAGGATACACAGTGACCAAAAGGAGTTCGAAACATACAAAACCACGCCATAACAACCGAATACAACCGGGTATGGTTACCATTAATTGTGAGGAGGCGGCCAACAAGGCTAAATAGAGAGAAACCCTCCAACAAAAATACCCATAACTACTAAAAACAACAGAGAGACATCACAGTTTCCACCACACAGAACAACCAACGAAATCACAACTTTAACCATCAATTTTCCCATTTGCACACAAATAACCACACAATCATTCCAGAGAAAATACTCATGCGTTTACACAGTTTCCAATCTCAAGAAAACACAAACCAACACATTACTAAGCCAACGTTCATTTCATACACAGAGAAAATTCATGGATTGGCGAAAAGAACCATACTTGTAACCAATGGATTTAAAAATGCGAGCTAGTCAAGAAGTTCCTTCCACGCCTGAATCTTGGAGCTTAACCAAAACAAAACCAAATGAACAATAACCATGCTAGGTTGACAGCCCAGTGGGAGAAGTATGGAGTGACTTTCATTTACTACACGTTGCTTCCATCCTCCACTCCATTCAATTTCATAGTACACGATAGCCAACCAAAACAATACCATTAATCCCATTCCATTAATTCCATGCATCGAAAATTTCACATATCGCTTGCCAATTACACCACCCCAATCCATATTAACCATTGCCAAAACCATACTATAACATATATCAAATGCACCCAATATAGCTCAAACATAATTCATATAGCCACTAACATTGCTAGTTAGGACTAACACTAATTCCTTTTTTTTCATTTGCACATAGTATATCATAGTATAGTATAGTTCCCTTTCTTGGATTTTTTTCATAAGTTCCTTTCCATTGCTCTTGTTTCTTGTTGTTACTAACATGTGTCCTGTGCAGGTGTAACATGTAATGAATCATGGCAACAATAGCAAATGTAATAACAATAAATATAAGTCATTTATAACATGGAATTTAGAGCTTAGAATAAAAAAAACAAAACATAAAATGCATTATCCATCTACCATTATGTCGCAAACAAAACCAATACTCCAACATCAATCATGTAGAACCCTGTAAGCATCATCGAAACATCAACATAAAATGTGTGATAAGACTATCTCTGAGCCGCCAGTTTACAAGGGGGTCCCACCTACTAGTATTATGTATCATTAGGATAGTTTAAATAATAGACTTTAGCAATACTTTGTGGGTGAAATCCTCGTTGTGATTTTAATCGTCAACAAACTGGCGAATCCACAGGGAAATCTGTTTGCAACAGATTAAGAACTTAGAACATATGGTTTCGCAAGCTAAGAACAACGGATCAAGAAGGTATAACCAAAATGATTATGGAACAGGAGGAAGTGAGCGTATTTAATGACAAAATGCAATATGTGAATTGTATTTCAATGTTTTAATAATAAAAATGTGACACCAACTACTAAGGGGACATGGACAAGAGATGGGGGATTAATTAATCCACAAGAGGGGGAAGTATCTAGGATAATGACCAAACAACCAAACAATGCAATATGTTGCAATGAGATATGGGCGTTGTTGAGGAAAATATATGAAATGATCTTACTCAATCATTTTCAGATCTTGCTTGGCTAAATCAGGATAGACCGGAATATCACCCTATGTTTATGGCCATCAAAATTTGTATCCTAATTCACAAGTATTGATTACAAGTGCTTAGGCTCGTTTTTTTTTTATAAATGAAAGCTTGCTGAAAAATTCATTATATATGTAATTTTATGAATATAACAGATGCTGAAATAAATATAGAGACAAAAGTAAAGACTCGAAGTCAATAATCAAAACAGATGAGACATAAAGAAATCATTTTTTTCATTCCAATTCGTCAAAAGATTCATTCTCTTTACAAAATTCCTTGAGGAAGTTTTGAACCAAAGTCAAACTTAGATGTCCTCGCTGAATCATACAAAAGGACCTTTGAAAGAAAGTAAAAAACTGAATTTTAAAAGCTGGATCAACTTGCCACAGATTGTTGCCCACTCGACTCTGCACAATAGCCTTTGTTAGTCATGAAATTTAACTCACAAATAGACAAGTCTACACAGAATATCAAAGATAAAACAACACCTCTGAAAAACAAGTGTCTGAATGATGTAATTCAACCCTGAATCGTGTTGTCTACAATAGGACCCTGCTATCCTAAAAGAGAATTAGGCTTCTAATGAATTAAATAATGAATGAAAACTGAATTATCTCAACAAAAATTCAAAGTGCAAACCTTACTATACGTCTCCTTCTATTCTCCTCTTGTTCGTGTTTTTCCTTTTCCTTTTAAGAAATTTGAATTAGTTGAAGTAGTTGAACTACTTCTTTAGTTAAGTTAACTAAAATTCAACCAACTTTTTAGTTAAGGGGGGAAAGTAATAAAATCATAATAAGGGTTTTTAATAAATAATAACTAGTAGGTGGGACCCCTTGTGACTCCCTTTAGTTCTTTAACAATCATAACAAAACTAGTTAATCAAAAAAAACATCCCTCCTTTTGAATTCCATCATCGCTTTCATATTTTGACAATTTATATCAATGATAATTGAAATTATTTCCAAAAATATATTACCATATATCCAAAAAATAATGTGTTGTCCAAAATTTCAGAAGTCAACTATTCTCAACAATCAATAAATAAAAACACTTAAAATCCATATTTTCCACTCTTGGAGGCAATCTTTACCTTGTTGTTGTTGTCACCCTTTGATCTCTTTGAATTTTCCTTAGGCTAAGTGAAGCCTTTAGGCCTAATCTCACTGATCACATGAGAGAAATCATCTCTCAAATGCATGCAAGAGAATATGGATTTGGCAGAGTCATTTGAGGGTGAGGAGGGGGCAACGATGACTTTTCCTTTGTTAGGAGCATGGTGGGGCTCGATTTTTAACCTTTTGCTTACATGGGAAGACTGTACTGATGAGTGGACAAGGGAATCTTGGACAATTTGATTAACAGGTGGAGGAGCAGGTAGAGATAAGTTAGGCCAGCCACGATGTTGGGAGACTGTCGGGTGGACAATATCTTGCCATCTGTCGTTTTTAGGGACTTCAGGTTGAAGTGAGACATGAGGAGGCACTGGGATACTATAGACCTGTGGGGCTTGGAAGGGAGGTCTTTCAGGCCTAGGTTGGACCACTCCTTGCCCAATCCAGTTAAAAAATCTAGCTTGAAATGTCTGGCCTAACTCTTGCGAGTCTGCATCAAAGTGTATAGAGAACCTTGGCCTTCTAGGGCCCCCATTCCAATTTCATCTTCCTCGGTTACCCCGACCATGGATACCTCTGCTGAAAAATCTCATTCATGTATGTATTATTGATTAGCAAATAGTTTCTTAAAATACCATACATGACAACTCTTTTAAATATGAAACAAAATTTGGCTCAACATCATATCAGACTCATGCAATCCAATCCATACAAATCGTTTAATAGTTGTCAATGAGCAGGGGGTGATCAAGGGTTCTGGGATATGTGAGGGGTCGTATTGAGCGAAAAATGTTTAAAATGAGGGGGAAAATATCATGATTACTACTCATACCATCAAACAATCAAATGTGTCATAAATCAAAAGAATATATTACTGTAATTCATCCCCGCGATCCTTTAACTATCATAATACATAATTTATCTTAACTATAATTAAATTTTAGGAAAAAGGAGTGGATAGTGAATATGGGAAGGGGAGGGGATTGTAATGTGCAAAAAGTGAAATAATGGTAGCGAAAAGAGAAAATACTGTTCGTAAAATCAATTAAGTAATCCATAAAATAGTTCTATATTCAATGCAAACGATCAAATACCAATTAAACAATTACTGTGTGTTAAAGCTTGTTCACTATCCCACATCCAATTTCTTTAAAAATTTTCAATTAATACAATGTATAATCATACTCAGAATCATCATGCCTTTCACCCATCTTGTTAAAAGAATTTTGTTTCTTTTCATTTCCTGCCCTTTTATATTTAAAACAAAATTCCAAGGAACACATAGTCATATTGCTTCAACTCTGTCCAACATATAAAAGTATCAACCACTGCCCATAATTCGTAAATCCCCAAATCAAACATAGACATAGGTATTTACTGATTTGAACAAACTCTTTTAAAACACACCCGATTCCATTCCTTTGACAATATTAACAATTAAATTTGCAATGACACCATACTACAAAACCCCCATGCTTTATCTCTGATGGTGCAATAAAAAAAAACGATGCACGATGTCTCCATAAACCATACACAGTAAACAACCAAGTCTCAGTCATCAATTTTCCAATTTGTAATGATCTCGATCGAGACAAATTAAACACACAACAACCACCAACTTCAATTGATACCACGTTGTAGGAACGCACAGACCAACGCATAACGAAAAACGACATCCCTGTGACTGTACATTAACATTTACTCCCAATCAACCAATTCAATCAAAAAAATGAGCTTGGTTATAGATTTAACTGTCACAACAAAAGGAGGCAACGAATCTATACCAATTCTCATTTAAAAATTACAACTTTCCAACAACCCGATTAAACAGAGATGAGACAAATATCAAAGCTATTGTCGAAACCACTTAACCACTTTATGATAGTCAACAAGATACCTGACAAGGGTGTGACTGGTTAGGGTTATCCAAATCGGGCTCTGTAACCATGAACACAATAAATAATCAAGGGTTCTCTCTTTCACCAAAACACAGAGAGACCGGAGGTCGACCATATCAACAGTAGGTGGGAACCTTCGAAACAAGCATGGTGGAACCAAAATATTTTATAACACTTAGCTTGTAAAACAGTGTGACAGTTCAACACTAGGTAGGGTGGAAATGATGTAGAGGAGTAGAGATTGCTCACTAGACAGTAACCAATACCAAGAACGCGCAGAGGCATAACCCTCGTGCTTTTCCCAATAACCGAACCAATTTATAAAAATGCCAATGGAAATGCAGACCCCAGGTATCATAAAGCATACTTCTTGGCATAATGGCCCCCCATAACCAACTGTGTTGATGTCAATACCAAAAAATAATCCCACGACCAGGTGAAAAACCCACGAACATGGCTCTAGAGGATAAATAGTGACCAAAAGGAGTTCGAAACATACAAAACCACGCCATAACAACCGAATACAATAGGGTATGGTTACCATTAATTGTGAGGAGGCGACCAACAAGGCTAAACATAGCGAAACCCTCCAACAAAAATACCGATAACTACTAAAAACAACAGAGAGACATCACATTTTCCACCACACAGAACAACCAACAAAATCATAACTTCAACCATCAATTTTTCCATTTGCACACAAATAACCACACAATCATTCCAGAGAAAATACCCATGCGTTTACACAGTTGCCAATCTCAGGAAAACATAAACCAACACATTATTAAGCCAATGTTCATTTCATACACAGAGCGAATTCATGGACGGGCGAAAATAAACATACCTGTAACCAATGGCTTTAAAAATGCGAGCTGGTCGAGAAGTTCCTTCCACGCCTGAATCTTGGAGCTTAACCACAACAAAACTAAATGAACAACAACCATTCTAGGTTGACGACCTAGTGGGAGAAGTATTGAGTGACGTTCATTTACTGCATGTTGCTTCCATCCTCCACTCCATTCGATTTCCTAGTACATGACAGCCAACCAAAACAATACCACTAATCCCATGCCATTAATTCCATGCATCAAAACTTTCACATATTGCTTGCCAATTGCGCCACCCCAATCCATATTAACCATTGACAAAACCATACTATAACATATATCAAATGCGCCCAATATAGCTACACATAATTCATATAGCCACTAACATTGCTAGTTAGGACTAACACTAATTCCTTTTTATTTCATTTGCAAATAGTATATATTAGTATAGTATAGTTCCCTTTCTTGGATTTTTTTCATAAGTTCCTTTCCATTGCTCTTGTTTCTTGTTGTTACTAACATGTGTCCTGTGCAGGTGTAACATGTAATGAATCATGGTGACAATAGCAAATGTAATAAAAATAAATATAAGCCATTCATAACATGGAATTTAGAGCTTATAACAACAGAAACAACACATAAAATGCATTATCCATCTACCATTATGTCGTAAACAAAACCAATACTCCAACATCAATCATGTAGAACCCTGTAAGCAACATCGAAACATCAACATAAAAGGTGTGATAAGACTATTATCCATCTGCCATTATGTCGCAAACAAAACCAATACTCCAACATCAATCATGTAGAACCCTGTAAGCAACATCGAAACATCAACATAAAAGGTGTGATAAGACTATCTCTAAGCCGCCGGTTTACAAGGGGGTCCCACCTACTAGTATTATGTATCATTAGGATAGTTTAAATAATAGACTTTAGCAATACTTTGCGGGTGAAATCCTCGTTGCGATTTTAATCGTCAACAAACTTGTGACTCCACGGGGAAATCTTTTTGCAACAGATTAAGAACTCATAACATATGGTTTCACAGGCTAAGAACAATGGATCAAGAAGGTATAACTAGAATGATTATGCAACAGGAGGAAGTGAGCGTATTTAATGGAAAAATGACCGGGGAATAACTCATGAAAAATGTTAAGTATGAGGGGGTTTATCCCTGTATGCATAATCATTCGACCATAATTTTCTCTTGACTTCAAGGAGAAAAAATTATGGACTTTCTCTTTTAATTCTCAAATGGATGAAGAAATGGAAAGCAAAAGTCTAAGATAACCAATTTATTTATAAGACAACAGTGAAAGAAGATAACAAATTCAATTATGTTTTCAAGGGGAACATCGTAACAACATTGTAAGCTTGATTGTTATTGACTAACAATACCTTGCAGGAGTGTCACTGTGGAAGAATGGATCCAACATCTTATTCTTGACCAAAATTTAAACTAAAAGATGAAAAACAATAAAATTCATGACAGAAATGGGACTGCAAAATTTAAAACAACAAAAATAAAATGACATAATTGCAAAAACAACATGAATCTATTATAAGGAAAGAAGAATTTAAACTACTGTAAAAGTAGAATAAAAAAGCAATGGTGAAAAAGAAAACATAACTAGACTACTAATATACAGAAAATCCAAACAACGTTAAAACTTTTCAAGTTGGTTCCACGTAGTGTTTTAAGTGAGAACCATTAGTGCTGTAGGAAAACAATCGCTCTTGTAAATATTTTAGAATGTAAGAGTTAGTACCCAGGACAAAAGTGATCTTGAAAGGACCCAACCATAATTCTTGAAACCTTGAGACAATTGATAGCCATTTAAAGTGCACGATTAGATCATCAAGATAGACATGAATAATCTTACCGATCAAATCGTCGAAAGTTATTTGGATAGGTATTTTAAAAGTGGTACTCGCATCAAATAAGCCAGAAGGAATACATTTGTAAGTCAAGGTACCCCAATGAGTAATAAAGGTGGTTTCATATTTATTTGTCTCGTTTACCTTGATTTGATTGTAACCCAAAAAACCGTCAAGTAGGGGCATCATCTGTGACCTTGCAACTTGCTGCAGAATCATTTCCATGTTAGGGAGAGGAAAGTGATCTTTTATAATAGATCGATTAAATGTGCGAAAATAAACGCAAAATATGATAATATCAGTGGATTTTCGAACATGAACCAAATTTGAAACCCATTCAGAATACTTGACCTGAAAGGTGATTCTAGCCTTCAAGAATTTTTCCAACTCCCTTCGAATATTTGCTTCCAGTGTAGGGTTGATAGGTCTTTGTTTTTGCCTAACTAGTTTTATGTCTTCCTTGATGGGAATGGCATGTTGTATAAGAGCATGATCAAAACCACAAAGATCCAAATAAGACCAAGAAAAAACATCTTGAAATTCACCGAGCATCTTTGCAAACTTCATTTTCTCTTCATCAAAACATTGGGCACCTATTTTAACATTCTTTGGAGACTCGACTGTCCCAATGTTCAAGGAGATGGTTTCACCCACCTTCCTTTTTGACTCCTCTTCTTTATGCTTCTCTTTATTTCCTACATCACTCGATGAAAATGAACTCTCTAGAGGGGTCAAGCCCTTAGGAATCTTGTTATATTTTATGAATATAATTTCCTTGTGCTTATAAGGTTCATTTTGAATGAAAGAACAGATGCTCTCATCACTAGGGAAGGCCTACCAAGATTCTATATTGTCGGGGATATGTGGATGATATAGATATTGAAAAGTACAATTAGGTATGTGTGGCAAAAGTTGTCGATTAGGAGAGGCTGCAAAAATAGCTAACCTATCAACCATTGAGTTCAATTCCCTCTTAACATGAGTATTGTTGAAAGATAATAGGTTCGAGATAAGTGTCCAAACAGTTTGGGTGTATTGTTTCATCAACTTGTTGCTAGGAGAGTATATCTTACGTACAAGGTTCACAACAAGCTCAGAATCTCCAAAAACTGTAAGGTTGATCCAGGTGGATATCGGTGGCCACCCACCTTCTCCAACTGGCCCAAAACATGTTTCTGGCAATTTTGGTAATTTACTATTTTTAGCAGTTTTAACTTCCGGGGCCATTTTGAGGCCCTAAACGATGTTTTTTGGGAAAACGGTGGAGCAACATGGATCGTAGATCGATGTT